>PYFS01001269.1:0-26158 GCA_003671545.1 Ophiognomonia clavigignenti-juglandacearum | reverse complement strand
ATTTGGCTGGCTAATTATTGAATTTTAAATAATTATTTTATTTTAATTATATTTTGTGCACTTTATTATATCTCAGCTAATTCTTTATATTTTATCGTTATTTTTGCACTATAGTATTTATTATAGCTTATACATATATGATTATGTAATCACATGGATTACGTAATCGTGCATTTTTATAATATGCACCTATACTTATTACCGTCAAACATCACCTATTTGATTATATATTAAAGATTCAATATAAAAGAGTTTATAATTATATTAGAAAACGTAAGACTTCGCCGGCTAATTTTTAATTTAGCAAAAAAAAAAGGTTATTGTTAGCGCTATTAATAATAACCGTTTATATTAGCGAAAATCTATCGCTTACGCCTTTATTATATTATTAATTTTATATAAAACCTACGATTATGCAAATATGAAATTTTCGTTATATGTTTCTTTAATAAACATATAACTAATAGAAATATTTATCGATAAAATCGTTAGCCTATCTACCTATAAATTTTGCTTCTCCTCGAATAATGCCATTATTATAAACGTATTAGACAGCCCTTCGCCTAAAGGAACAGTCGTTATAGATATATAGCGGGATATCGAAATTCGTAAAATATCGATTTAAAGCAGCTAGCATGTTCTCTCTTATAAAAGTATGGTTTTCGAAGCTAAACAAAGCGTTTCCGGTAATTAAAAGCATTTAGCGAATAACTTAATTATATATAAAACCGCGCATTCTATATTAAAGCCACGGCTTACTAAAATCGTAACTCTATCGTAATATTTATCAGCCTTACTATAAAGCAAAAAAATTGGAGATCGTTGCTATTAAAAATTATATAGCCTTTAATACGCCTTATTAATCTAAAAGTTTATAAATTCTCGTAACTAAGCTCGGAATGAAGCTAGGCAATTTCTCCTAAACGGAGGAAAACGTAGAAAGCGAATATAAATATTACATTCAAATTTAGTTAGTCCTATTTTTTTTTTACTAACCGTAGCAACGTCAAAGACCAACCTAACGAATATAATATATAATATCGCGAATTTTCTTATAAAAAGCTATTTAAGGAATAGGCTTACGCCTCTTTTAAATAAACGGCGTATATATAGCGATTCAAAGACGTTAATGAAATAATTTAAATTAATATAAATCATGCGTAACGCTGCTATATAATTTAATAATACGGAAAAGGAGAAACGATTTAATCTCTGAAGCGGGTCGCTACCTAAAGCTCTCGTAACGATCTACAGTACCAACGTAAACCTTATCACTAGCTATAGCGCTACGTTACTATATATATAGTAATTCTCGTATAATTGACTCGTTATTATTAATCGCTTTCTTATAGACTCCTTAGAACCCGTCTATAAAAATTTAGCGTATATATAGCTTATAATAATTCCGCTTACTCGGTAATAAAAACTAAAAAATAATTCGAAAACAAGAGCATTTGCCAAATAAAGCACAAATTAACTATTATTGCCTAATAGCTATATAATAGCGCATTAGCGAAAGCGTTATCTACAGAAATTATATATATAGCAAATATAACGATATTTTCAACAAATACTTAGAAAAGGGTTATATATAAAGGCTCGAAAAATAATCCTCGGACGGTCTCGTTATTAAACGCCGTTAAAGCTATATTATCATTTATATAAACTATTAAATTAGAATTACTCTAAAATACGGGCTATCGTGATATAGCGGTTTAAATAATAACGATTTTAACGATATTGACATATATATTAATTAGTTTTTAAATAAAAAATATATAGTCCTGTAGTATAATAGCTAACCGCTAATCAAACTAATAAAATACCCCAGCGTTCTAAAAACCGCCCAAGCCGGCATTAAATGCGTCTATAAATAATATATAATGAAACGTTTGATCGTATCGATTAGATATATACCATTAGTAAAAGATAAGAAATTTCGTTATTAGGTTAAATTCGCTCTAGCGGAGTTAGTTATAGGGCGCTATATATATAATTAGCGCCAGCGTATTTGAAAATCATACAGGCGGTGTATAAATAATTTGCCTAAAGAAATAACCTTATAATAAAAATTAAAGAATCCCGTAACGGCCTCTTACTTTTCGAATATAATATTTCTTTTCTATTAGCGCGTCACTAGCGGCCTAAAAAGCTCTATTTCTCTTACTTTACAGCAGCTGTACGACAATCTAATTTATATCGATTTCGACGCCAAGATATTCCAATACTATGCCCTAGCTGTCTTTTATATAATTTATAAATATACCTAAATAATTCATAATAGTGTTTTGAATAAAGACGAAATCAAAGGTTCGGTATATTTATAAGAAGGGTATAATTGCGATAAAACTATTAAGGTAGTATAATACCGAAAGCTACGGCACTTAATGTTAAAAAATCTAATATAAAGTTTTAGCAAAAAGGTTAAAGAGAAAAAGAGCTATATATAAACTAAAAGAAAAGCAGTTTTCGTGATAATAACGATTTTTCTAAATAAAGCCTAATAGCTAGCGATTAATCAGCGATGTAGGGACTATTCTAAACGTTAATTTCAAATTCTTTTTAATAAAAATAGCACTTTAGCCCGCATAGCGAATTTCTTCGAAAAGCTTAAATCGAAAAATATATTACAGAATACCCTATTTAATAGATATAAAATTTCCACGAAATAATAATCAAAATAAAGAGATAATACATATAGCGCCAGCACTTATTATACTTTGATATAGAACCTAAAAATAAAAGAATAAAGGGCTAAGAAAGCGTGATTTACGTAACACGGCTTATTGCTAAATCGTTAAATAGCTGCCCTTCGATAATATTAAAATCGAGATTTATAAAAGAAAGTGTCATGGATTCAGGCTGTAGCCGTTGAATCTAGGGTTTATTGTGACGGTGCATAATGGCCCTATAATAAGCCCTTTAGTTATATGATATTAGGCCACGTCTTATATACGGAGCATACCCGCTCCGTATATTCTAATTCTCATAGCACCTCAATTAATAACACCATTTAACATTTATCTAATTTTTTATTATAAGTCGGATTATAATATTTAATTAAGATCTATATCTATTTGTTTAGATTAATTATTTCGATATAAACGATCTTATAGGGAATGTTATAAACTTTATAATAAATTCGGCTATTATCCGAAAGGATAGGCTATTGGCGAATATCTAATCCTCTATATTTATAAAGATCTTGTAACCTTAATCAGAGCCGGTATTTACTTAAGCTAATTTCCGCCGATTAAAAGAAACGATATAATCAATAGCTGTATTTCTTATATAACGATTCGGACCGCCAAATTAAATAGTTTAAACGGGCTAGCCGGCATAGCAAATATAATTATAGATATAACTAAACTAGCCGCCTTTTGCCGAACTGCTATAGGCAACGATATAATTTACGACAGCGGATTGGGCTTAAATCTGAACTAAGATAGCCCGTTATAAATAAGATATCGAAATTATCTATAATAAACGTAAACGTTACAATTAACCGGTATTTATAAGTTCCGCGGTGATTTAGATGATGGTATTTTTAACGATCGAATTTATTTTAAAAGCGGATAAAATATAAATCGGAGAAAGACGATATATATTTATTTATATTTAAAATTAATATATCGGGGCTATATAATAATTACTTAGCGCTTATTATATTATCAAAAGGAATAGAAACGTTTATAGTCCGATTAAATTTTTCGATTATATCCAAATTTATTTCGTCGATTTTAATATCGCGGAGAAAGCTTTAGCCGAATTAGAAAAGATACGGATAGGCGAGAACGAGTTATTTTCGGTATTTTCGGTCTATTTTAAAACGAAAATAGTTTAGGTTAATGATTTGTTATAGCCGGCGGAGATCAAAATAAATAAATTATATTTTCGGATTTTTCTACGCTTTTAAAAATATCTATTTTTATTAAAGTTAATAAGATAGATTATATATTGGCGATAAAGGGGTATCGGGAATTAGCCGACGAAATAAAAACGTTAAATTTAAAACGTTAATCGAATTATCCTTTTCCCACCCGCCCGGTATATCTGGTCGATTAAGATATATTTATAATACATATAAACGCCGCGTATACGGGCCGTTAGGATATATACGGCTAACGCCTTCGATAAGCCCCTTAAAGATAAGCCCGGCGTATAATATAGATGATTGCTAAAATACGATAAGCGCGATTTAGAAAGGGATAATATCTCTATTATAATTCGGTAGATTATTTCTAAAGGGAGTATAAATTATAGCCTACGGTTAATCCGGTGCGGCCCGCAGTCAATCCGATATATTTTAACGTCGCTTAAATAGATAAAGTTGATTAGGGTGTTCCTTATCAAGGGGAAGCCTAATTTTTAAATATTATTTTATTTAGAAATTAGATAACCTAACCGATATAGGTCCGGAATCGAATAAGAATAAATTTAATATAATTCAATTATATATAAACGAAGATTTATTTTTACTCTTTATGTTATTTAATAAAGTTTATTTTTTGGATATTTAAATGGATTTCGGCTATGATTATTATTATGCTGTAAATAAGGAGATAATATATCGGTTAAATTTAAAATAAATTTAGTTATTGTATCCCCGGGATTTAGGGATAGTGTTAGGTTTAGAGAAGAGTTTATATATTATCTATATAGCGAAGTTTCGTATAAATCTCGACGGATAATCGAGCCCGATATTGGTTTATATTATATCCGGAATAATAACAAAGATGATTTTAGATCTGCTTTAAATATAATATAAATAAATAATTTTCGATATTAGAGAGAATTGATTTAAAGTTAAAAGAGAAAAGGGGATATTAATTTAAGCGATAGCGGCTTATATTAAAGCGGGAAATTTAGAGCGTATAATAAGGTTAATGTTTATTAGATTCGCGATTAGAATAAAATGCTCCGTTAAATTAGCGGGGGTTGATATATAACGAATTTTTACGATAAACTTCCGCGAAATAATTTATATTCTGTAGGCCATTATTTTACGGACGGACGATAGCGAGGATTAATCCCGATCGTTACCCGAATTATCGCGGTTTCCTAACCTTTTCGATAAAGAGAAAGTCTTTCCTTTACTATTATATCGGAGGCGTTTTGATTATTATATCCGTACTAAACCGGCGGAGGATAATATATTATAAAAGCTCCCGTAAAGACTCTATATTCGATATTACTCTATTAGCTTTTTAAATTATATTAATAGGTAACGGAGCTAATAAATAAAGATTAGGTATAAGCGAGCTTTTTTTCGGCTATAGTTTTTGTTTTATTAGTTACGAAATTAAAAAAAGGTTAGCGATTTTATATAAATTATCGTATTTCAAATAAAATTACGAAATAAGATTTTTTTAATCGTTAATTAAAAAGATATTGCGGGCGTTAGCTAAATCGCGATAGCTTACGAAGTTAGATATCCGCATAATATTTTACCGCTTTTATATCGCCTTCGGGCAAAAGGGTTTAATAGCTTTCCGGATATGGTTCGGCTTTTTCGAATAATTAATTTGCCCGTTCGGGTTAGCCAGGGCGTTTGCTATTTTTTAATATTATATTAATAATATAATGGCGGATATCTTAAATGATTATATTACGATATATTTCGACGATTTTCTTATCTTTTTTTAAGGTTTAAAAAAGATTATATAGGTAGGTAGAAAAAGTATTAGGTCGGCTGTAAAGAACTAGGTTAAACTTAGATTTAAAAAAAATGCGAATTCGTTATAAAGAAAATCAAATATTTAAGCTTTATCGTAAAAGTAGGGATAGATTTCCGGGCCGACCCCGAGAAGATTCGAATAATATACGAATAAGAATTGTTTTATCGTATAAAAAAGGGTACGGAGCTTTTTAGGATTCGCTAATTTTTACCGCGATTTTATCGATAATTTTTCCAAATTAATAAATTGCTTTTTTTATTTTATTAAATAAGGTATACGGTAGGAATAAATAATGATTAAAGAATAGGCTTTTTAGAGGTTAAATATACCTTTATTACAATATTCATGCTAATGCATCAAAACCCCGATATACTTATAATAATAGAGATAGATTATTCGGGGATAATATTAGGAAGCTATTTATCCTAGAAAAGCCTTAATAATATCTTTAAACCAAAAGCTTATGATTCAATATAATTAATAATTATAAAGAATAATTATATTATTTATAATAAAGAGCTTTTAATAATGGTTTTTTGTTTTAAAATATAATCGTTAAAATTACGTAATATTTATATATTATTTACGATTTTCATCGACTATAAAAACCTAAAATATTTTTCGATTTTTTATTTAATTTTGGAGCGTCAGGTATATTGGGCCAAAACATTTCCGTTACTTTATTACTATTGCGGTACCGCCTAATTATATAAAGGGCATGCCTAAATATATTAATAAGGCGGGGATAAAACGAGCTCGAAAATAAAAAACAAAAGGTTTAAATATTCAACCTAGTTATTATATATATAGCTATCATAGCGGCGATGGACTTTTTTATTAAGTCGATGTATATTATTGATATATACGGAAATGATTTCGAAAAGCCCGAGGATTAATTGTTAAGGGATGATGTTATGAATAAGGCGGTTGTCGAAGATAATGCGATACTATTACCGACCTTTTTTATAACGCAATCGGAACCGTTAACGCTAAACGGCTATTTAATTTTTAGATTAAACATCTTAGCAAAGTTATAAAATCAGGGCATAATTAACGATCCTCTATATTTTCTTCCCTTAGCCGTTATTATAAAGGGCGTATATCATTTTCCGATAGAAACGGGAAGGATTATATAAATTGCGGATTATAATATTGATTTACGAAGGGCGTTATAATATCGAAGCCGATTATGGCTTTTTAATTAAAAACCGTTAACGATAAAAATCTTTTAATAAATTCACAATTTATTTATAATAAATTACCCGGGGAAAAACGTTTTATTTAAGGTCTTTTAATGGGATTATTATTAAAAAGGGATAATAACGGATATTCGGAAGCTATATCGTATATATATATAATATAATAACATTAAACTCCGCTGCAGCTTACATTATGGTCTTTTATAGCTATTATTTATCCCGGATAAATATTAGGTGTATATTTCGGTCGATTTCATAATCGATCTACCTTCGATTAATAGCGGATTTCGCTTTTTATTAATAATCACCGACCATTTATCGAAATATATTGAGTTAAAAGCTATAGGGTCGATAACGGCCGAGGAATATACGAAGCGTTTTTATAATATATAATAGCGGTTTTATAGATTTTTAGCTTTTATTATTAACGATAAAAGTTCGGATTGAGTCGGACTTTTTTGAATTACATTTTGCTTTTTAATAAATATTTAATAATTATTCTTTATTATTTATTATTTGTAAATAGATGGCGGTATGGAAAAGGCGAATTAAGAAATCCAGAAGTATTTGCGTATTATTAATTTTTTTTTTGATTTAATTAGCTATTATATTTACTAATTTATTAATTTACGTTAAATCACCGCGATTCGATAATCACCGGTTTTAGCTTTAATAAATTGATTTATAAATATAAGCTATCTTTAATCCTTCGGGTAAACGGGAATTCGGTATTTAAGATTAATTCGGTAGGTAGAGCGGCTGCATTTTTGTATATTTATATAAAGGTACGGAATTAGCGTAAATGGCGATAGCGTATATTTAATAAAGAAAGGAAAAGAACGCGAATCGCCGCCGCCGCTTTATGGAGCGATTTAAAATCGGCGTTTAGATATAGCTTAATTTAAAGAATATTAAAACGAATCGGCCGAATAAAAAACTAAATTGGGTATATAACCAATATAAAATGGTTATTATCCCGAATCCGATGAATACTATATTAGATATTTTTAAAAAATATCCTACTTTTTATATCGATTTTATAAACCGCATATAAATAGAGCTATTATTTTTTATAAATTATATTTAATAATCGCCTAGATTTAATATTTATAGCCGACGAACCTAGAGCTAAGGATCATAAGGAATTCTATTTAAAAAAGATATTAACGAAGATAAGAAAAAGGAAAGGGGCTTATATTAAGTATTAATAAAATAAAAAAGTTACGATAAATCGGAATAAGAACATTTCGAGAATTCCTAATATGTTATAATATTGAATATATTCGAAGTATAATAAAGGAATGTTCGGGTTTATAATAGCCCAGATTATAGAAAAGCGGTATAGGTAAAAAAGGCGACCGCCGCGGTTGCTTTATATTAATTTTAAATATAAAAAGGGGAGATATTAAAGGAATAGCATAAATGCGGGTTATTCGCGTTTTTTATCGTTATTTTTTTTAATCGAAGTAAGGCGCGAGCTTTATTATATTGGATTTGCGTTTAATTATAATTTATTTTTCGACCCTATTTATTTATAAATAAGTCTATTTTCTCCCTATAAGATGCTATCGAGATTAAGATATAAATATTTCGGTTATTTTAGATTAATATTTGACCGTAATATAGCTTTTGATAAGATATACTTATAATTTTTAATTAAGGATATAGTCGTTATGGCGGTTGCGAAATAAATGTATATAATAATTTATTTTATTTTTATCGCCTTCGCGGGGGGGGGGTATCAGAATAGCGATAGTAGCGTATAGAGCGGGCGTGTTATAAGCGGCTATCTTTGTGTAAGCGCTCGTGTAGCTGCCGAGCTAATTATATTAAAACGCCCGTTTATTAAGCTTATATATTCTTAAAGCGGTTTTAGCGGGATTGCTATTAATTGGCGGGATATATATATTGCGGCGGCGAAGGGTATTTATATTAATAAATTGGACTTCGTTAATTAAATCTTATATATTAGTATATAGATTATTTAGCAAAGCTAGGGCTTATTCTGCTACATCGTTGCAATTACTCCAATAATAGTTGTGATAGGCGTTATTTAGAGCTGGAACTAAGATGTTACGGGTTAGCGCTATATTAGGCGAGGAGTTAAAAGAGCTAGCGGCGCTAATAATATAATTACGAAAAATAGGAGTATAAGGGGCGCTATTAAGTGATAAAGGACCGGACTGGGTATATATTGATTTAAAGGTGGCGGATTCGATAGCGGCGATAATAGGTATATTTTTTGCCCTAGCGATATTATATATATATAAAAATTCGATTATAGCGGCTAAAAATTAAAGGGTAAAGCGTATACGACGGTTAGAATTAAAGGCGGTTTTTTTATAAGCGGGCGCTGTAATATATCTATTATTATCCGTAAGGGCGATGATACGATGGAATAAGATGCGTAGGGCGGGCGATATAGTTATAAGCTATAGCTTTTAATTATATTTCGAAATGTATTAATTAAGGAATATATTGTATATATATTGTACGCGGTTTAGATACGATATAAGAATAAAAAATATACGTTTTAGTATTACGATCGGCACTTATTATAGCCGTTAAAGCGGTATTTATATATATAATCCATTTTGGTTTCGTTATTATATAAACGACTTTGGTATTTAATATATATTTTATCGAATCTTTACAGCGGCAGTTCGTTTTTATTGTCGTTATTATTAAAGATAGCTAGCTTATTTAAAGTGTATACTGGTTAGATACGGGAAATTAGCGTAACGGGAATAATCAAAATACGGTATTTATATCTTATAGAAAAGCTAATCCTTATTATTAAGGGCGCTGGCGGCTGTATAGCTACCGTTTAGGTTCTTTATAATATCGGTTATTATGATAGTTAAGGGCGTATAATATAGGAAAAGGATATTGGTTGTTTATTAGGGGAGCGCGAAATATAAGAGGTTAGGTATAATACGGATATAAAGCGGGTAAAAAAATAATGGATAATAAATACGGAATATAAATAGGTAAGAGAAAAGAAAATGGGGCGTATATATAGAAAAAAGAAAAATTTAATTATAGGATAAAAGTTAAAGCGTATATATTAATATTATATATAAGCGGCTTATTTCTAATAAGGATAAGGGTTTAGCCGAATAAAAGGGAGGTTATTATAATATTAAAAAGTCGGTATATATATAAATTATATATAAACTATATATAGGCTATATATAAATCGCGTATAAACTAAATACGGACCAAATATAGCCCGTATATACGTCGCGCTATATAGCGGGAGATAAGGGTATATTATAGATTTAGGCTGTAGCCGTTAAATCTAGGGTTTATTGCAATAGTGCATAATAGGCCTATAATGAGCTTTTTAATTATATGACATTAGGCTATGTCTTGTGTGCGGAGTGTGCTCGTTCCGTATATTCTAGTTTTCGTAGCACCTCAATTGATAATACCATTTGGCACCTACCTGGCTTCCCATTGTAGGTCGGACTATAATAGAAAGACTTTCAAAGAAAATCAAAATTTCTAAGCCTATATAGCCAATACGCACGCTATATATCAAAATACCGATAAAACTATTAAAAAGTGTATCGGCGTAATTTTATAACGCTCGGCGCTATATTTACAGCTTTAAAAAAAGGAAAATATTTTAATAGCTAATTAAAAGGATTAAAAACGGGGAAAATCGGTATCGTATTTTATATTAAATATGAAGAAAAGATAAATAAGCTAAAAATTAGCTTGTAAGCGCTATGATTTATAAATCTAAGCTAGATATATAGCGTTGTATTTTGAATATTTATATGTAGATTTATAATTTTAAAATTAATAATCCTCGGGCTTGAAATTAAAATTATAATTAATCTTCGAATTCTAATTAGCTTTTTACTAAAGCTTATTTTCGTCGAAGGAATTGTTTTGTAAAGATTCGCGAAAATAACGCTAGCGACGGTCGCTCATAGAGATATCTTATTATTTTTGTTTAATAAAATAGTCGTCGAAATAAATATAAACCTAAACCTAATCTAAATCGGTCTATATTATAAGGTTATAGCGGTCGGCGAAATTAATAGCGAAGATAGCGTGTCTATAAACGATACATATAGTAACTAAACAATAGCGAGCTTTAATAAAAAAGAAATTAATAAAGAAAACTATCGCGAAAACCGTAACAATATACTCTATAATAAAGAAAAATCAATATATAATGATATAATTCGTAAAGTATTTTATTTAAATATATAGGTTATTTTCGAATTATTTAACTAAAGCTTATTTCTAATTTATAATAAAAACTCCGCTAAAATCGAATATATCAAGCATTTCGTTATCTTAAGGGCTATATAGCTTTTTATATAAATAAACGAATTAAAAAGCTTTAAAGATATCGTTAAAGATAACGTCGGCGTCGGAAACGAAAACTCTTAATATTTTTATTATAATTTGAAAAATTCGTTAAAGGTAAGACTTATTTTTAATCTCCGGGTTTTTAATATTAACGGCTTAAATAAGGAAATTACGGCGAAGGCGGGCTAATTCCGTCTAAGCTTTAACCAGCTCGATCTAGGCCTAGTTTTAAGCCAGGGACTCCGCCGTTAAGATCGCCAGCGGCGCCGGCGTTAATTAAAAAGGGATATTAGGCTGCTATATATCCGGAATAATATTATTATTAACTATAGTTTAAATAGGAGTTGCGACAATAATAGAATCTTAAGATGTAAATAAAAGGGCGCTTCCGAAATAGTTAAAGAAACGGCGGGTAGCGGTTATATTGTATAAAGAAGGCGGTGGCAGTAAAAATAGGTTGTAATAGCTTTAATAGGTTGAAAAACGAATATATAATGCCGTTAGCGTATAATAGCGATACTTGTTCGCAATATTAATGATAATAGTTGATTTTCAGCCCCTATTATAATTAATAGGTGGGCAAAAAGACCTTATATTTATAGCATATGCGTGAGGTCAAGCTGGGCTATCCCTGCTGCCGTCGAACATTACCCACAGGTTCGGACTCCTACATAGCGGCCAGAGAAGAGCTACTGTAGGGCCGCAAAAGTATTTTGACTATCGCATTTTTACACTAAAACTGCCACTTTTCAACTTCATATATCTCGCGAAGCTAATATAATAATATAAAAAAACTTCTAATTATAAATATTTCATTTTATAATCTCTTTCTATTCATAAACTTAGATTTTTCAATTTCCTAATATTAAAGAATTTGTATTATAATAAAGTTGAGGTAGATTGAAATCCGAAATTCTATAACGGGTTAAGCCGCTATAATAGCGCTGTAATTCCAAAATTTCTAAAAATCCGAAATGAAAAATAAATATATGATTTTCAAATATAATTTATTATTCTTTTTATCAATACAATAATTCATATCTTTTAATATTTAAATAAATTATGAATATATTTCTAAAAAACTAGATCCGCTTAATAATATTATTTATATTTAATTGGCAAAGTGGTAATGAATTTATGTAATCGAAAATCAATATTTTCATTTTATCTATTTTATTTATAAATATAATGATTTAAATAATATTATAAAATGAAAAAAAAATTATCTATCTATATAATATATATCTTTTATTGGATATTTGTTTTATAATTATTACGTATATTATATTAGATGAAGTTAAGAGGGTTAGTGTTGGAAATGTAAGCGTCAAAATATTTTTGCGGCCCCACAGTAGATAAAGGTACAAATAGCCAGCTTATGGCCATGCTCTGCGCATGCGATAGTCTCATTCGGTACTTCATATGAGAAGAACTACCTGATTATGTAAAAGCAGTGCATCTCAATTTGCTGGCTTAGCCGAAGCTCGTAACCCTCTTGACCACGCCCCCTGCTACTTCAGAGCCTGGCTTGGTGGTCGAGAAGGTCGTTCATCTCAAACCTCGGATAGTCCGCGAAACCTGTGCTATCTGGACGTTGCCTGTCCCACGACCACTTGTTCATCAGGTTCGGTGCCAGCTCGCCCTCCATCATCTGCACGATATACTTGCCCAGCACGGGGAAGAACTTGTAACCGTGGAAGGAGCCGCAGGTGGCCACATACAGGCCCTTTGCCGCCGAGTGAGGCGAGATGATGAAGTCGCAGCTTGTGGTGAAAGCATCCCTATGAAAAGAATCAGCATGCGTCTTCCTTCACTTGGTCATGACCAGCGGTAGAGGATCTTGAGACTTACCAGCAAATCCGGTGCTTCTCACGCTTCCACCCGGCCGACTTCTTGCCATAAAACACCTCATTCGCATACTGAATATCCTGCTCCAGCGCCTTTGAAATCTTCCACTGAGCATAATCCGGCGCGTCCGGCGGCGCCGACACCTTCACGCCCGGCACCACCTCCTGCGTGTTCGCAAAGATCTTCTGCCCCCACCACTTCAACTCACGATCCTTAGTCGGCGGCAGACTCCCGATGAACGGGCCCGTGTCAACCCGATACCCCTGCACGCCGACCGGCATCGCCCTGTACTTCTCGTACTCGCCATCATCGTGCAGCGTCACCATGCCCGTGGTGATGCCGCCGGCCACGATGCGCCCGCCCGCGTCGACGGCCGCAATCCCGCTGCTGTGCGCGCTCTGCGCGAGCAGCTTCGCCGTGGACGCGCCGGTGCAGAGGACCGTGTGCGAGGCGGCGAGGGCGCGGGCGTCCTTGGTGGTGACGCCCGTGCACGCGCCGGTGGTGGGGTGGAAGGTCGCGGTCGCGACCTCGCCGACGACGTATTTGACGCCGAGGCGGATGGCTTCTTTGGTGACGGCACGGAGGGCGTCGCCGGCGTGCGCGAAGCCGCTGGTTTTGTTGACCAGGACTTCTTTCACGTCTGTGTAGTCGGCGTCGGCGAAGAGGCCGTTGTAGAGCTTCTTGGCTTCCTCTACACTGTGGTCGGAGTAAGTTAGCGAAGGCTTCTGGAGGAGAGGGGCGTAAGTTCGTGTCGCATTACTCACGGGACAGCTTCTAGGTCAGCCTTCCTGCCCAGCTTCTTGTAGTTGTCTATGACAAGCTGGGCGTAGTCGGTGCGGCACATCCAGTAGATGCCCGTCTTGACAAAGTACGGCTGCCACAGCGGGTCGGTCTCAAATATATCCTGGGCTTCCAGGGCGAGCGCACAGTAGTCGATGTCGTCGTAGTCTGCGCGGACGACTTTGTTCCAGTCCCATGATGCTGCTACGCGGAGTTCTGCGTCGTAGGCATCGCGGTCTATTATTGTCACGCTTGCGTTTGGATATTTCTTGATGAGATGGTATGCTGTTGACACGCCAAAGACGCCGGCGCCGACGATGAGGTAGCTTGATCTTGGGGCAGAGAGCATTGTAGAAGAGTGTGTGTATATGAATGCAGGTGTGAATGTGCGGGGTGTGAATGAGATGTCTGTCAGCGGCAGATAGTGGTGGACCGTGGTGACGAAGGCGAATATGACGAGATGGTTGAGCACGCAGAGACAAAACCAAACCAATGCAGGTATACAGCTGGTCTACGATAGCCGTCTAATATCGGCCCAATTTCCAGGCAATTCGCTCCGATTGCTGGCAGCTGATAGATATCGTGATCATGAGGCGATGGCGGTGGAGTGTGCTATCAAAGAACGAAGGGGGGCTATTCCAAGTATTGGATCTCAGTTACTGTAAGTAGACCCCTCCCCCTTGTCCCTCCACCACCCGGCGGTGATCCCACACCCGATCTGCTCCCGCGTCCAAGGTTCCCCAGGACTCCCGAAGTCTCCAACCCCAACACACAACGCCTTATCTCCGTTAACGCTATGTATTTTCCGGGGCTTTTGCGATTTTATGCATCTGGGGAAAACAAGGTTTCGTCCCAGCTGTCAGAAGCAGAGCCGCATGATCCCCACAATCTCCGTTAACGGTAGCCTATCGGTACGTATCCTCGCCCCATGAGTAGAGGCCCGCTTCTGCTTTCCCCTTTGGGACCATACATTGACGACGCTTTTGGGGGCGGGAAGTCTAGATCCCTCCCACGATATCATTGTCTCCACACAGGCTATCTTGCGCTTGGGTCTTCATTGGGCTGAAACATATCTCCGTTAACGGCTGATGAAGCTGATACCTGCCTTCCCAAGGTGCGGAGGAGACTCTCAGACTCGTCACAGGGTCCAGCGAGAGACCATCACAGCTCGTGCGTCACACGCACAATGCAGCATGACTGCATGTTCGCCTCACCCGCTCCGCACACATCGCAGACTCCAGTTGTCTGTGCTTGTCCACGTCACAACACACAAGACGGGAACATGGTGGGGACAGGTGATCTTTGATGTGAGCCCAGGTTGCTCTAGGTTCATGACTCCGGCCTTCAGTCCCCGGACCGCAACACGCCACGCACATGACGATAGTTCCCTACACGTCCCCAGCGGTCAGACCGACAGCTGGAGCTCCAAAAGGCCGGAACTACGCCACCCTACCTACCCTACCAGCTAATTGTTGCCATTTTAAGTGCCAAGAGCTGAAAACTCGAAACATTACATGATAATTACCTAACAGACCGTCGTACTTTGTATGACATATAGAGGTCAAACTTCGACATTTTGGAGTCATATACGGATATAGCTGCTTGGGATATATCTACCTAGCTAAATCCACAGGTCCAAGTGCGGGCTGGCGTCTGGACCCGTTCGACATCCTCGGATAGGTAGCTCCGTTCTATCCATGTGTGTAACACCTGACGGCCGACACTCACGAGCATTCAGGTACGTAAACCCGATAACGGGCATGCAGTGCTCCAGTCTCAACGAGCAGCTCCCTCCTTTTGGAATGGTGTTTCTACACATCGGGACTTGGCTACTACAATCTCCCGTATCAATGTGAAAGTGGCTGAACTGCCTTTGAATAGAAATGTAGACAGAAGCGAAACCAGGACGACGCACACAATTATTTGCTTCACAAATCACACATTAACATTGACGAATAGACCTACATTAACACCTAAGTATCAACGATGTAGTGGTCAATAGATTTGCATGTGAGCATTCCCAAGTATCCATGGACTGAACCTCGGAAGACAAAATGATGCATGCATTGATTATGTCTCCCAAGACAATTTCAAGGTTGCATCTACCTAGGTAGTGAAGATAAACGCTCGCTGAAGGCATAGAAGTAGCCCAAGAAGGTAAAGATAGTTATTGTGAAGGGGTCCGAAAGTAGTGAAATTCGAGCACCAACCTCCAAGGCTAAAAGAAGACAACTAAATTCAACGCAAGAACTGAACTCAACGCTCAATGTCAAAACACCACAACTCCGCTGCTAGCAATCATCATCATGAGGACACAAGTCCATATCAATCTCAATTTAATCTCAGCCCCATCCATCCTTACACTTCTTCTCCGCAAAAAGCAATTCCCTTCACCAAGCCAGAGGGCCCTTCTCATTAAAGTCACTCGAGCAGCTCAGCCCCGCACAGAACTTGACATCCTTCTCGGCGACCTCGGCATTATACCCATTGAGCCGCTGCCTCGCAGGCCAAATCTCCTCTTTCGCAGCCTTCTCGCGCGCATAGTGCTCCGTGACCGCCTCGCGGCACAGATTCTGGAAGAACAGGGGGCCCTTCTCCATGCGCGGGTGCATCTCGCCATTGAGAAACACGCCGTTGTTGACGTTGCGCTGCGCCGCGGCGCACAGCACCTTGTCCTCGGACATGATGCGCTTGTACATCTGGTTGACGGTCTGGAAGTCTTCCTCGGTGGCGTTCTTGTGCCGGAAGACCTGGTACGACATGGTGGAGGAGTTGTGCGAGTGCGGGATGAAGCGCTGGATGAACATGAAGTTGGGGCTGTGAGATTGTGGGGTGAGATGTTAGTGAGATGCTAGCTGCCAGCTTGAGGTAGATTGAAGGGGGCTGATGCCGCTTACGTGACATTGTGAGAGACGTTGGGGAAGTGATACGTCGGCGCAACAGTCAATCCCGCAGACGCCTGCTCAGGCCTCGTCGCGACATTGTGGATGATATACCCGCGCCGCGTCTCGACATTGTACGCCTCGAGATCCGCCAGCGCGGGGATGTCCGGGTGCGTGGTCTTGCAGTGGTAGCACTCATTGTAGTTGTCGGCCAGTATCTTCCAGTTGTAGGGCCCCTCCATCTGCCAGCTGTGGTCGAACTCGTAGTTTTCAAAATCGAACTCGTTGTACTTGTCCTGCTCGTCGGCGCCGAGGAAGTCCGCCTCCCACGACATCTCGGGCTCAGCCTTGGCGTCAAAGTTGACCCAGATGAAGCCGTTGCGGTCGATGCGCACGTGGATAGGCAGCAGCCCGTTCTTGGACTTGTCGAAGCCCGTGAGCTCTTGGTAACCTGGGGCCTTAGCTAGGTTGCCGCTGAGGCCATACGACCAGCCATGGTACCTGAAGGGGTAGAGAAGCTGTGAGTAAGAGTCATTGCTGAATGGGGTTGGTAAGTCACTCACTTGCACGAGAACACCTGCGAAGTGCCCTGCTCCTTGTGCACGATGGGATAGGCGCGGTGGCGGCAGATGTTGTGGAAGGCGTTGATCTCGCCCTTGCGGTTGCGGGCTATTATAAAGTTGAAGTCGCAGACCTCAAAGTTGAGCCAGTCCCCAGCATTGGGGATTCTGTTCTTGTGGGTGATGAGCTGCCACCTGCGCGAGAAGATGGCGCGCTTCTCAAGCTCATACAGCTCCGGCGAGGTATACCACTCCGCTGGCAGTGCACGGATTGGCGTTGCCTTCTTCTCCGACGAGCCTGCCTTGCTGCTCTTGGACTTGGAGTACTTTGCGAAGCTGCCAACTGCGAGGCCACCAACTGCGATGCCGCCAATGTAGCGCAATACGTCTGTCGCCATAGCAATGAGGGGAGCTTATGTTGTGTGAATGTGAGGGTAGTGACAAGTAACGTATCAGATCTGACTAGTGATGAGAAGAGGATAAGAAGCTTGGAGAGTGAGCTGGTGCACTGGGATTCGATCCTTTTCATATAGGCATAACCTTATCCTGTCCAGAAGATAATGGCTCCCCCAGAATGATACCGTTCCTAGATACTGCACCGTGCCGCTCCCTCCGTCCCAGGGGTCCTTCATGGAAACTTCCCACCCAGGGCGATCCGATCCGCCCCCAGTGGCAGCTCGCCAACACAGGACGGACCAGATAAGCGCCACGTTTCGTATCTGCACTCCATACGGAGCAAGTCGCCCGTTGAGAAGAGTCAGGCGCTGCTGCCATGGTGTGCTGTGCTGTGCTGGGTATCAACAAGCAAGGCGGGAGAGGGGGAACCAAGGAGGAATCATTGGTACCCGACCAGATTCCAACTCACCGTCCATCTGTCTACTTTGATACCGTTATCGGGGATGAAAAGCATGAAGCCATCTAGATTTGGACAACATCGGCGATGGCTCGGGAGCGGGGTTTCTCGCATTCAAGTTACAAGTATACTAGTATACAGTGCTGACGGGACTGCCCAGGTGAGTGCAGTGAGTAATCAGAGGGAAATCTCAAACCAGCGGATTGGTCCACGGACGCGCTGATCAAGCGAGCCTCGTGGGGAAGAGGAGGTTGGATTCGAGCACGTGATAAGAGTGAGAGCCTTCTCTGTGAGGGGACGTCAGATCTGCCAGCGGAACGACCTAGACCACCCACCTTTTTCAGCTGCGTCCCCCGACCTTGCCTCGTCTTCGATTTGCCCTCTTCGTCATGCAAGACAAGGGTCTGGAGGTGGAGCCATGCATGAGCGAGGCGGGCGAGCACACCGATAGGGGAAACTGGCAAAGATTAGCGCATGAATCGTGCATGTGTTAGCCATTGTGATGGCCGCACAGAAAGTTACCATACTGTATACAAGAATACTTATATCGCGACGCACAAGCATGAGGCGGGCAAGACGGGCTGATCTAGGTTAGCTCGTGGACCGGTACGGGAACAACGGGACGCGGAATCGCCCAGTCATTGGATACGAACCTGGCCACAAGATTGGGAAATGAGGGGATCGTGATGCTCGCCCGCATCCGTTAACGGCATAGGCATAGATAGCGGATGTGGAGAAAGCACGCGGTAACTGTGGCATTGGTCGAGCTTGTCGGTCGGTCTCTTGTCTGTGCTGTTCCCCCGGTCCAAGCAAGGTGCAGTGGCCAGTAAAGTACCTAGCTACCTAGGTACTGTAGAAAGTACAGCATGGCGGCAAGCGAAGCAGACGTGTGCAAAGTGCAGTATAAGTGCTATTTTGGGTGATGGTGCGGGGCCTGCCCTCGTGTTATTGGCTGCTTCGACACGGGTATCTGGCGGCTTGGACCGGGGTGACAGGGGAGGGGTACACTGAGGCAGTGAGGCCGGTCCGGGGCTGCACAGCATGATGAATACCTAGGTATACCTGGACCGAGTTTTTTCCGACGCCCACCCCTCCCCCTGGCGTGCCAAGTGGTCCAGGTCATCACGTATCGACTGGACGAGATATGGATCTGTGCAGACTGCTCTTGTTCGTGACCAGATATAGGACAAACTTTCAGTCAAGATTCACGGAGTAACGTAACAGCCCCATTCAACGATAAGGTAGTGAATATCATTGAGGAAAATCACTACTCCTGAATCTCACATTCACCATATCCTCATCATCTTCACCTCATCTATTCATCTCACTGAATTATTTCTGCCTCACCCACGTCTTATAACCCACAATCAGTTCCCACACCACAGCACATCATGGGCTCCGTGGTCTCTCCGCAGGAAAGCGAGGGCAGGCGGGTGGTCATTGTCGGCGCAGGAATTGTGGGCGTCAATGTCGCAGATGAGCTCCTCCAGCGCGGATGGACAGATATCACGGTGGTTGAGCAGGGGCCTCTGTCCATGCCGGGAGGTTCAACATCACACGCCCCCGGCTTGGTGTTCCAGACAAACCCAGACCGCTCCATGACCAATTTTGCAAAGTACACAGTTGAGAAGCTGCTCTCCCTCCAGAAGGACGGCCAGAGCTGCTTCAACCAAGTCGGCGGTCTTGAGATCGCCACCACTCCAGAACGCCTCGAAGAGCTGAAGCGGAAACACGGCTACGCACAGTCGTACGGAGTTGAGGCGAGCTTGATTTCCAAGGAGAAGTGCGTCGAGCTGTGGCCTCTCTTGGCCAGCGGTGATTCGGTCCTGGGCGGGCTGCACATCCCCTCTGATGGCCTTGCACTGGCTACCCGAGCCGTCCAGATTCTCATCGAGCGGACGAAGGCTGCCGGCGTCAAGTACCTCGAGCTCACAGCCGTCACCGGTGTGGAGAAATCAGCAGGCCGCGTCACGGGCGTGACCACAGCCACCAGCGGCACCATCCCCGCAGACATCATCGTCTCCTGCGGCGGCTTCTGGGGCGTCGAGCTCGGCGCCATGGTCGGCCTGAAGGTACCTCTCGTTCCCATGGGCCATCAATACGCCAAGACGTCCTCCCTGCCGGCCCTAAAGGCTCGCGGGAACTCGGAAGGCGGCGCCTCCCTCCCCATCCTGCGCTACCAGGACGAGGACCTCTACTATCGCGAGCACGGCGACAAGCTCGGCATTGGCTACTACGGCCACAAGCCCATGCCCGTTGTCGCGGCCTCACTTGGCCCCACGCCCAAGGACGTCGATGAACACCACATGCCGTCACGTCTGGCCTTCACCGCCGAGGACTTCGCGCCCGCCTGGAAGGTCACCCAGGACCTCTTGCCCGGTACCAAAGCCGCTGAGGTGGATGACGGCTTCAACGGTATCTTCTCCTTCACGCCCGACGGCGGCTCGCTCGTCGGACCCCACCCCACGCTGCAAGGGTTCTTCGTCGCCGAGGCCATCTGGGTGACGCACTCGGCGGGGCTCGCCCGCGCCGTCGCCGAGATCCTTACCACCGGCAAGTCGACGCTCGAGCTCGCGGGCTGCGCCGACATCCGCCGCTTCGAGGACGTGCAGCTCACCGGCGCGTACATCCAGGAGACCTCTGCTCAGGGGTTCGTCGAGGTGTACGACATCCTGCACCCGCACCAGCCCAGGGACTCGCCGCGGCAGCTGCGAACGTCGCCATTCTACCCGCGGCACGTCGCGTGCGGCGCCTTCTTCCTCGAGGGCGGCGCATGGGAGCGCCCGCAGTGGTTCGAGGCGAACGCGACGCTGCTGGAGAGCATGCCGGCGGCGTGGCGCGCCCCGGCGCGCGATGCGTGGTCCGCGCGGTACTGGTCGCCCATCGCGGCGGCTGAGGCGTGGAAGACGCGCACGAGCGTCGCCATGTACGACATGACGCCGTTGCGGCGACTCGAGGTTGCCGGGCCGGGCGCAGAGATGTTGCTGCAGAGGGTGAGCACGGGTGATGTGGGCAAGAAGCCGCTGCCTAAGACGGGCCCGGTGACGTACACGCTATTTCTCGATGGTGGTGGTGGCGTGCGGTCGGATGTCACGGTGGCGAGGATTGAGGAGGAGCTGTATCAGGTTGGGTGCAATACGCCGATTGATACGGTGTATTTGAAGGAGGAGGCGCGGAAGCAGGCGGCTTTGGACCCCAGCAAATGGGCATATGTGAAGGATATCACCGGGTCGACGTGTTGTATTGGGTTGTGGGGCCCGAAGGCACGGGAGGTCATTACCAAGGTCAGTGGGGATGATTGGGGTCCCAAGGCGCTGCGGTATTTCCGGTGCAAGAAGGCTTCTGTGGGCGGGATCCCCGTCACGGCGATGCGGCTTTCATATGTCGGTGAGCTGGGCTGGGAGTTATACGCATCTGCTGAGTACGGCCTCAAGCTGTGGGACGTGCTCGCCGCTGCAGGCGCAGAGTTCGATATCATCCCCGCGGGACGGCAAGCCTTCAACTCGCTGCGGCTGGAGAAGGGGTACAGGTCCTGGGGCACGGACGTGACGACGGAGCATGACCCGTTCCAGTCTGGGCTGGGCTTTGCTGTCAAGATGGACAAGGAGGGTGGCTTTGTTGGTCAGGAGGCGCTGAAGGGCAAGTCGGCCGAGACGAGCAGCAAGAGGCTGCGGTGCTTGACGGTCGACGACGGGAAGTCTGTTGTGCTGGGCAAAGAGCCTGTGCTCGTCGACAACAAGCCCTGCGGATATGTTACCAGTGCTGCATATGGATACAGCATTGGCAAGCCTATTGCATATGCTTGGCTTCCTGGGTCGATGGTCGAAGGTGATGGTGTGGAGATTGAATACTTTGGACGCAGGATCAAGGCGACTATTGCTGTTGAGCCATTATTCGATCCCAAGATGGAGCGTCTGCGTGGCTAGCTTTTGTGTAAGATTTGAGATTTGTGCGGGATAGCCCAGATCACAGAATGGACCCAATTCTCATGAAGCATGACATCTTGTTCGATGCCCACCTCAACTGGCCCCTGGAAGTATCTACTGAGTACGTATTTAGTGCTTAGTAGTTATCTGTCTACTCGTTTCGAACACCCTTTCGCCATCCAGGTCCACGGCCCCCCGCGGCCCCATCCAGAGCAGCAACATCCGATCGTCATGGGGTGTACGCTGGCGGAGGAGCTTTCGGATTATCCTCAAGGTCGAACTGCATCCTTTCAGAGGGTACTGCGTCTCCCCTGTCTCCCCGGAGCTCAGCGTCCTGTTTCGTGCCACGGCGACGGCGCCAGTTGTGGCTCACGGCGGCGCATTTGTGTTTGAAGCGGCGCCATGGTCGTCCAAAAAAGTCTCTCCACTATATCTGCATTGTCGGGATAAAGCCTAGACAGTCTTCCACGACCAGCAAGACGCCAAAGCACAGTGCCCACAGTAACATAATGCTGAGACACAACGGCCACAGAAGCCATGCCAGGACGACAGAAAAGCATGAAGGCACATGTTGATCTATGCATGAGTTTATAAAAGGTTTCGTAGCTGCGAAGATGAAGACTAGGCCGAAGACAACGAAGAAGATTGCCCACTCGGCGATGCGGTAGGCTTTCATGATTGCTTTGATTGTTTGAGCCTTAGTGCTGTCGGATCGGTATCTGGGGGGATGATTTGGTGTGAAGAATATAGATTGACGGAGGAAATCGCGACCAACTATCTCAAATCTGAGGAGCTTGCTCGAAAGTGACTCACTCAATTTCACCCGAAGCCAACAGCAGCGCGCAGCGAGGCTGACCTGCTCGCTCCAACTTCCTGCAGCGCACAGCCACCCACAGTTTCTCAAAAAAGACATCAACTCTTTGATGACTGTCCCAACCTTCCATGTCTGAAGATGTTTAATCCACTTATGACGTGGTTCCTGCGTGAATGCCTACTCCTTACATTTACACACTAAGCTGTAACATACGCCTCCAGTCTCCTGATGTCCCGAGCCAGGTGGGTACAATACACAAGTTTCGACCACTCATCACTACTCAGATATGCTTGGTTTCCTTCAGCCTACCTATTTCGCAGTAAATAGTAGATTCTAAAGGCTTTCCAAGCTTCCATCTCAGCGAACTCATTCCGACTCATCTCCTTCCTCGTCCTCGTCCTCTCTTCGTCTTCGTCTCGACCGCACTCACCCGAGCAGTGTCTGGTGTGTTCGTTCGGCTGCTTCGAGGAATGTCTCCTTTTTTTGCGAGCTGGCATGGGTTAGAGTGATGGCCTGGGGAGTAGCGACATTGATCGCGTCGATCTTTGACTTGAGGGACTCGAGATGTGGTGGGATGAGTGGCGCTGGGACGCTTGCAGTAGTACTTCCCCGTGGGTGGGCGCCGGTGCGCTGACGCTTGGTAGCTGGTGAGGGAATGTTGTTGGAGTAACACGGAAATACTCTGCTTTGGAGAGCGCTAGTGAAGAAGGAATGGTTTTTGAGCTTAGCTGGGAATCGAGAACGGCTGGGCAAGTGAAGTTCACACTGTGAACTTGTGCCATTTGCCCTACCAGAATCTCGCGTGGCTACAGCCTCCGTTCACAGACGTATTGGAAAGGATCTATCTCCCTGTGAGCTGCGGAATTCCTCCCAGCCCAAATGATGGTCCGGGACTTACCCGTGCAAATATAACACAAGATCATCACTGTCCGGAGGCAGTCCATTTTAGCGATGGGATTTTTTTTACGTGTGTTCGTTTATACTGTATTTTTGGCCCTGTACACACGTATTCAAAAGTCAGTTCAACAGCCGTTTCTTATACAAAAATACAGGGTGCGAACAGACCAAATGAACGATGATTTTTATTATTTTATAAGCTGCTAGACCTATATTAGCGCTCATTCGTCGTTAATTACCGTGCTAATAGCGAAAATATCGCCCGTAGCTTATATTAAGCTACGCTAAAGATCCGCCGGCCTGTTTATATTAGCCGTCCTGCCGTTTCCGCTTTTAAATATAACCAAATATGCGTTTTCTAATTCCACCTAATCTTTCTCTTTAAATCCGCCTATCTACGTTATATAATAACTTTCGGGTTATTCAAACGCTCGAAGATATAGTCGTTTTTATGAATAAATATTAATTTATTAGATATTTCGGCATTTCATTTATTACGATCGTTTATATAGATATAATTCATTATAGAGAAAGAGCGCTTTAAAAACACGGAGTTAACTAATATGCTACATATTTTAACAGCTGCCTTTGCTAAAACAAACCCTTAAGCCAAAAAAATAGCGTTGAGCCAATATTGAATTAAAATTATCGTTATATATAATAAAGTACTCTATATAGAACTTATTAAACCTCTTAGAATTTAGACGGAAATATGAAAATTGGCTAATAACTCGAAAAAGATCGTCGTTAAAAAAATTTATCGTTAAAAAAGGAACAAGCTAGATAATAATAGGTAATATAAAGGTTTTATTAAGATGTTAGATTCCAAACCTAGCTTGGGTATTAGTTGATACAGGCTAGCTTAAGTATAGTGCTTGCTTATATATAGCGTTTGGTTAGGTAGTATATGCTATAAGGCCTTAAAGAGATAAATAGCCTTTGAAGGCTTTAATATTGTTATCTTGAGTTAATATGGAAATAAGGATGAAAGGGGCCAAATTATTATTAGAAGGCCCTTAAAGCTATATATAGATAGGACTAGATTCTATTAACTAAATCAATCTATTTATCAATATAATTATAATTATTTTAATCATTTACGTAATCTAATAGGTTATAATCCCGGCTACGCTGCCTATATACTAGCTTTATATATACTAAAATGAATTATTAGAAAGTTTTTTTAATTGCATTGCTACGTAGCGACGCTTACATAAGATCGCGATTCGTTAGCGGCTTATACAAACGATTACTCTTATAAATTAAATTGTAACTTGTATATATACGGCGGCTATAGTTACGATAGCGTTTATGCATATCGATAAAGCGATCTTTATATTCAAAGACGTCGATTAGCTTAAATATCGTATGTTTAGATAATTAGCATTTCGGCGACAATAATCACTTATTTTAGAAAGCGAATCAGAAAGCGGTATTAGAAAGCGCAGGGATCTCGATCATTACGAAGTTAATAAAGGTTGATTAAATCATTGACTTAATATAAGCTTGGAAGCTTAAGGAGATTATTAAGATTATATATATCGCTAAGACAAATACGCTAATGATATAGTTTATATTTAGAAATATATTAGGTTATATAGAGCCGGCGTACGCCTTGATTATATTAGATATACCTTTCGATTTATATATAAAGAAGTTTGGTATCATCGAATTCGGCTTAATATTTAATAACTGTATCACCGAGCTTCTAGGTTATAAAATAAAATTACTTAAAACCTTTTAAATTATATTATTTTTATACGGAGTAGATATAGACGTACCCGAATAGAATACGCATATATAGTAAATACTTTATTAAAAAAGTAGCTATTTATCGATATTAGATATAATATATGAATTTATTAATAAAATCGCTATAATAAAGAAATCTTTCAATAAAGAAAAAAGAATATAGTATTCGTATAATATAAATAATATGACCAAAAGAGATAGTAAGGATAAACAGAAAAAATGTCGGTAGGGTATATTATAGAGGATATAGGGAATATATACGTTAGGTTCTAAGTCGATTCTATTATTGGTCTATGATAAGAGGAAGAGAGAGTGGCAGCCGTAGGGCTGCCGTCAACTAATTCTAAATGCGGCCCCGAAGGGCGCTCGTCTCGATTGGGACTAGCATTGGCGTTATAGCTAATTATAGGGCTAGCGTATACGCTAGGCCTATTGCTACCTAGATTTGCCCGATTAGGCAAAGCTAATGAAAAATATATAAATCTATATTAGCCTAGCTAAGCTTATATTATAATTTTTATATTAATTATTCTCTTTTTAAACTTAGGCGTGTAAGGGGAAAAAATCGTATATAGGGTATAGCCGTAGGTTTAAGGGTGCTAGGCCAAAAAGGGACTAGTGTGATGAATAATTAAAGAGT
>PYFS01001268.1:0-25354 GCA_003671545.1 Ophiognomonia clavigignenti-juglandacearum | reverse complement strand
AGGTTACCCGCCTTTGCCCCCGTGTTATGCTCCGCTTCATGGCCTCCAAAAAGGCCCCTTCCCCCGCCGATGTCGCCCCCCCCCCCCCCCCCGGCCCCACCCCGCGGTCGCTCAGCATGACGTGGATAGGTACATCTTGAGGTTCTCTGCTACCCGATTATCAATGATGTGATCCTCATTCTTGACCAGAGTTGAGAATTCAGAGGAGATACGCAGAGGGTGGGCTTACTCTGATATCCAGGCATCGTGACGCGAGGGACGATTCTTGGTGTGCTCTGTGACCAGTTCACACTACGACCATGACCAACATGCTTTGCTTTTCGGTAGCCTTCAAATCGGTGCAATTGCGCTACTTCTTCAGTTCTCAGCCTCGATCACGCTAGAGTTGTCGGTGGAGCGTTGTCTTCTCTGCATCAGCTGGACGTCTGGCAGCTCCATTCGGATCGATGGGCTTGCGCTGCTTCTCCAGTTTTTCAGCCTCGCGCTCACGCAAGAGCTGACAGTCGAGCGTTGGCTTCTCGGTATATACTGGGCATCTGTAACTTCCATTCAGATTGATCAGGAACTGCAGCGCCAGCGGCAGCGCGATTCAGCCGGGGCTGCTTGCCACGGCGCCGAGCTGGGCCGCGGGGAGCAGGGTGAAGCTGTAGAAGCCGACGGACGCGACGAGGACGGCGGTGATCCAGGGGATGTGGCGGAGGCGCGAGTGCTCGATAGGGATGTCGGCGGGGAGGGATCTGGAGGTGATGGCTGCGCCGGGGTGCGAGGTGAGGTAGGCGGTTTGGGCTGCGAGGAAGTCGCGCGTCGTGACCTTGACTGCTAGGGATGAGCCGGCGATGGTGCCGAAGTCTGAGATTATGGTCAAGGGATATTAGTGTCTATGTGAAGGGAGATCGGTCCAACAGGTGCTGCTGGATTGACGCGCTTGCGCTTGCGCTGCTGTTCCAATTTCTAGCCTCGCGCTCACGCGAGAGCTTCCGGTCGAGCGTCGTCATGTCGGCATATGTAGACGCGGGACGTCGAGCGGGACGTCTGCCAGCTCCAGCTCCGGCGAACCATGACGACGACCAAGGAACGCAACCTGCTTATGACCAGAGGCTACACGAGAGAGAGAGGTGCTGCTTTCTGTCAACCTCGGCGTAAGCGGCGAGAGAAAAAAAGAAAAAGGAAAAAAGTCATCTGCATCCTCATTGAAGTTTTCCGGTAGTTCGCCATTGGTGGAGTGATTACTACCACCTTCGTCGTTTAGGTCGCGCTCCTGGGCTCGCTGGGTCGGGAGTTTATCCATCTTGTGATATTCGATGTCGTATGTCGATCTTGTGTGGTCTGCTTTGAAAACGATTAGGCTCGATTCGAAATGGAGTGAAAGTGTGAGTGAATGGAGTAGTGGGGATGGCGGCCAGTGGACTTCGTGATCAGGTCAGGAAAACAAGAGAAGGAGGGCATTAGGAGTGGGGTGAGAAGAGTCGAGCCCAGTAAGGTTGTCCGTGTACATTATCGCCCTGTGCAGGGAAGATGACCATTCTTCTCGGGCTTGTCGTCTACAAAAGTAGTTGGCACGACCAGGTCTTTGGGATCATCGCTCTTAGATCCCGCGACGGCAGCGGCGGCACGTTCGTTGTAAGTTTCGCGATTGTGGCGGTACGTGGCGCTGGCGTCGACGTTGGCCAGCGAGTTGATTTCGGGCCGTCGAGGAGGAGGAGGACGCAACAGAGTCCAGTGCTCGCCTGTTGACGGACGTATGTTTGACCCAGCCATTTCTCGTAAGATCACTGTGCGACAGTTGGAGTATCTTGGCTCTCTGAGCAGACTTGCGTGTCGATTGTACAGGACGCTCGGCGGGGCGTGTACTTGACCCAGCCATTGCTGGTGGGATCGCTGTGTGACAGTTGGAGTGTCTTGGCTCTCTGAGCAGACTTGCATGTGGCGCAGCAGTAGAATTGTGGTCCACTGCAGAATAAGACCGCGAGTCCACAAAGGAGGACCAATGATATGTGACAAATGACTCACTCGCTCCAGTGCCCAATCCACCGACCCTGTTCAGAGCGTGGCAGTATTCTTCAGATCTGAGATTTGATGCGATGTTCGATTCGGAGGGACTGAAACGTTGTCTATGTGTAGCAAGGAACTGTGCTTGAATATATGTGGGGTTTGTCGGACGGGGCGTCAGGGAAGAACGACCTGTCCGTGGAGCTTGTCGGAAGAGGCGTCAGGTTGTCGCATGGGTCGTCAGGGAAGAACAGCTTGTCCGTGGAGTTTGTCGGACGGGGCGTCAGGGAAGAATAACTTGTCCCTGGGGCCGTTGTTGTCTATGCGGTCTCGAATGGGGCTGTCAGAAGTATGAGTGGCTTCTCTGGTTACGGTATCGAGAGCAGAAGCTTTGACCGGAGAGACGGCTGTGGAAATCCCCTGGCCTGATGAATCGAGCTCGAGGGCAGTCGTCTTGACTCCGGTTTTCTCTTCTGTGGCGACAGCATTGGGCTCGGTAAGACCGTCGTCTGTCTTGTCGATGAAGTCGAGACGATGACACCGACGCTGGCCGTGGAGATGGCGTTATTGAATACCATTGCTGTGATAGAGGATGTGATTCGATTTCGTAGAAGTTACTGGAATCAAGGACAACTGACAGTGTTGGCCTCGTCATCTAAAGGGAAACGGAACGCGAGGGCGCAAAGTCGATGAAGACTGCATGAAGTGCCGATTAATAGCCAGGATTGAAGACGGGAGTCGAAGATATACAATCGTGGGCGGAGATGTCTGGTGCAGTTGGAACAGTGAAGCCGAGCAATCAACATGCTGAGGTGAAGTGGGCACCGAGCCGAACCCTGTCTCATAGGCATTCCCCGTCACGCACTAAGGTAGGCTTGATGCACT
The DNA here is from genome assembly GCA_003671545.1 of Ophiognomonia clavigignenti-juglandacearum. Taxonomy (NCBI): domain Eukaryota; kingdom Fungi; phylum Ascomycota; class Sordariomycetes; order Diaporthales; family Gnomoniaceae; genus Ophiognomonia; species Ophiognomonia clavigignenti-juglandacearum. Next base: position 22,480 of record PYFS01001268.1, on the reverse strand, counting down.
GTACTGGAGCCCCCCCCCCCCCACCGAAACGACTTCTCAGCAAGACAAACAGATTGACATAAACTGGCGACATTGGGACTCCCACTAAGAGACACAAAGTCGATAAATAAAATTCGAAAAAAATCCGGAAAATATATAGAGACTTCAATTTCAATCCCATTTCATTATTTCTCAGTTGCTTCAGCAAAGTCTTTACATGGTCTCAAAGTTTGAGACTTTGAATTTTACCTGTGTAGAATGCAAGCTAGGCGGTGGCAGTCAGTTTACATAGGGGAACGCCGACCACTCAATTTCAAATTTGAAACCTTCCACTTTGAGTTTGTACTCGAACAAATGAATTGAGAAGTTTTCAACCGAGCGTTTATCTGTCAAATAATAATCATTCCTAGTAATAACTAACTCTCGAATGTGGCTGTTTGGCTGTGGTACAAGTTGGTCCGCTTTGTGTATGTGGTTGTGAATCTTGTTTCGTTTGGGGGATGGGGCGGGCCCAGTACAGTACCTGTAGGCCTGTCCTACAGGTGGGTGGTTGTGGTGGGTGATTGTGAAAATAGACTTCGCGACTTCCCGTTGTCAATGACATGTACCAATCATATTACAGCTGTAATCCCAATCGGGCAACTTCTCGGGCCCCTGTGAAGATCATGCATGGATGATGCTAGCTTCAGCTTTCCAATGGCTCAGCCCCACAAGGCCACTGCCTAGGTACGCAACACTTGCCCCTGACCGCTTACAGTGACTCAACTCAATAAAACCACTATACAACACTTGTCCGTCATCACACCTAACACAATGGATGACATTCTACCATCAACTCTGACACTACCATTACAACAGAGAGCGAATGCCATAGCCTTTTGAGAGGCCACACAAAACAAGTCACACGGACGACGAAATTTCCCAAGAGCTCGACTACAAGCTGTGCAGCCAAGCGCACGCGTGACACGGTCACAGGCTTTCTCGGCGGAGCAGCTTCATGGACTGTGTTTGACCTGCGGATCTCGCGGATCTCGCACATCTCAAGAGGCTGACACGAGGAGGTTGGTGCGGGGAAGAGAGCGTATGTTCTTCCGCCCTTCATGGGCTGCAAGTCTTGATCACAATGACTTGACAGACAGATGTTTGCACGACCGAAGTCAACCTATCACGCCGACACGAACCGCTGTCCACCAAGAGGGAGAGGACTAGCACGGCCGCCACCCCAATCCTTCCAAACTCGCGTCTCAGGAACCTACGGTCATCAATTCCGTGGCACCCTCGACAACGGCGTCAGCCATCGCACGCGCAACCAATCCCGACAATATGGCGCATGCATCTAAACTCGCTGTTGCTGTTGATACTGCCAAGTCCACAAGGAGAGCGACCTGCTAGCCGTGCTAGCCTCGCTTCGGAGTCTCTCCGCTGTATGGGTTGGAAGAATGGGTTCTCTCTGCGCTATTTACATGGTCAAGGCATTGTCAAGAACGCCATGTGAACACGGCTCGCATACGGCGCTTTCTGGCACTAGGGAGGGGACGGCCGACAATCCGATCATCAAATGTGTGTTCACGCTAGTAGTGTTGACCCAAGGAAGACAGCCGAGCAGAATTTCAACTGACAATATCAATTTGTGTAATCGTAACAGGTCTCTGGACATGGCGCTCCTCTAGTACCCAGCCGAGAAGAATTACATCTACGTCCCCGCCGCGACCCTAAAGGCTCAAGCTCAAGCTGAAGGTCATTGATCCTATATCGGCACACTCAAGAAGACCTACAGCCATACACTGGCAGCAGGCCGCAGGGATCAGCGCCCCTTCTGCGCCCAACTCGAGAAGAGTTTCATCTGCGTCCCTGCCGCAAACTCAAAGTTCAAGCTGAAGTTCATTGGCCAGACCTTCACTGACCAACCGCTGCGCCGAAGAAGATATACCATCTCGACTTTGAACCCTACGCTGCTTGCAGGCCCTCAGACACAGCGCTCTTCCAGCGCCCAGCCCGAGAAGGACTACGTCTACGCGATTTTCGTTGTACCCGACGTCGCCGCCGCAATGACCGCCGACAAAAGTGTCAATGCATACCCGGTCTCGGGCTGGAACCTCGCCGCAGCAGCAGCCGCAGTGTCCGATACCACCGTCGCAACCGCCACCTACGTCAAACGCTCCTCGTCACTTGCCATGTCCATGGGCGGTAGCGCCGGCCTCGCCGTGCCCGCCGTCTGGTCCGACACTCTCAAGAAGACCTACTACCTCGACCTCGACCTTGATTTCTGTGCTAAGGTCGACGATAACTCGTCCCAGGCCCATCACACGGACAACAACATCAAGCTGGAGTTGCAAAAAAGAGCCCTCGCCGCCGCTACCATATATTACACATCGTGTCCCTGGATTCGGAGCGGCAGGAGCGCACTACGCCCTTTGGGTCAAGCCTCTGTAAGGAGGGTTCTTCGTCACGGCACTGGTCCGCGAGCAGTGCTCGAAGGAGGGGTGGCAACTGTCACGACGCTGACGTGGCTATCACAGCGCTGGCTTGTGGGCAATCCCAGAAAGGATACAGAAACTCCGCTCTGCCGTCAAGCCCTATTGCCGTCAAGCCCTATTCTGCCGTCAAGCCCTGCTCTGCCATCAAGCTTTCCGCTCTGTCGTCAAGCTGTCCGCTGTCGTGCCCGCTCTCGCTGCCAGCTGCAGCGATAGCTTCACTGGCGGTAAGTGCGAACAGATAGTTCAACCACACCTACTTGCTCGCCGACAACAGCATCGATGATACCGCGGTCCCAGACGACCCTGTTGTTCCAAGCTGTTCCAAGCTCTGAACACCGCCGGATTCGGACTGTAGAATTCGAGGGCCAAGAAGGGAACGGTATTGTCAAGTGCTAGACTTGAATTCAAAGAGAGGAACACTGCTTCTTCTGTTATTCTTTGCATTCTCGTCTTCGTAGTATGGATTGTAGCCGCCGGCGAGGAGGGTCACGACCAAGGCATCTGACATCCCCTCTAATACTATGGACAAACTTGATGTCCTGATCTTGAAGAGGGCCAAGGACACTCCCAAGTCCCGGGCCAAGTCAGTTTGGTATGGGCAACAACGATGCCTGTCTGGGCCCTTGACAGGTCCGAACCGGTCAACTATCAAGGGCGGTGATCGGTGCCCCCCTGCTCGGTTACCTGTGCTTCTCCTAGAACGGCGAAAATGCGAGGAGTGGTAATAGACTAAGAAGACGGTACCGCTCGCGACGAAGACGATGAGGAATCAAATACCCAGAAATACCGGTTTGAGAAATACCGGTTTGGAAAACCCCAACCTTTCCTCGCTCCTGCTCACATTCCCAATTGCCACTATTGTGACTACAGAGGTCGCGGCCAAAAGTCTTGACCACAGCCGATAAGTATTCGGTATACACCGCTCTGCTCCACCAATATCCTGCTGCGCAGATCGGCCGTTGCTAGGGCATGCAGCGCTGAAGAGTAGAGCAAGTTCTCAAATGCGGCAAGCACAAGAGTGCGCAGGTGGAGCATTGGATAAGACTTGTGGCGGCGACGTCTGTACTTGGGCATGTAACTCGCTCTTGTGGCGGTGACGTTTGTACTTGGGCATGTAACTCGCTCCTGTGACTATTTGTGCTGGCCTAAAATCGAAGATCCGCACCGAAGTTCCGCGCTTTTGGGACGATCGGCGATTTTAGGCCAGCACAACCTGGAAGCATGTGGGCCGCACTCTCCCACAACCTTTTCCAGCCGCGCTGTCACTGCACCCACGGGTTAGGCCGCGCAGCGACACAAGGCGGAAACCAGTGTTTCTTTCCTGGACTTGCCAGCCAATGGAAGGAGAGAATAGGCTGATTGGAGCTGCATTTCGGGCTGGGTCAGTGTTGTTCACGGTAGAGTCAGGGCGTGATATGTTCTTGACTCTGTGCGCGCATGGAAAGGGCGTGAGTGTGTGTGTATTGTACATGGTCGCAGGGGCGAGTTACGTGGTATACCTAATTAGGTAGTCACAGTAGCGGCTCCCCACGTTCCCGGAGCCGAGCCTTGATCCGTTGTTTACTCCAGCCCTGACACTCCCGGAGTGAGGAAAGAACACCCGCCACGCAACAACAGAGTGATTGGAACAACAAGCAACCATTACCTGGCACCTTCCCACATAAGACAAGCGACCCACAGGCAGGTCCAAGGCATCTAGGTACCTAGGTAGTGCCCAACAATGTTATTGCTCCGACCAATTGGGGTGTTGCCAAGTTTTGCGGGGAAATGGCAGGGTTGTTGGTAGTACCCCAATTCACCCTCCCGCCTGGGTCCAAGTTTGGCAGCGAAGGAACTCCTACCCCGTGCCACTTGCAGGTGCCAACGACACTTGACTTCGCGAGAAGACCTCAGAATGTTCAGCCCCCTTACACCAGTATGTACCAGAAGACCTCGAAATGCTTTGCCGCTCCAGCCCATCAACACCAATCCTAACCATTTCCAAACCAATAACCTCCAAGCCGACTGCTTCTGGGTCGGCAGCATCATCCCATCACAGCAACATGTCGCAGACCACCAACACCTGCTCTACAGCCCATCACCACCAGTCCCAATCGCTTCCAGGCTCCGGCACAGTCAAGTCGCACAGCGGCTTCCACCAACTCCAGCCGCTTCCAGGGTTCGGCAGCATTATTCCGTCGCAGCAACATGTCCCAGACCACCAACACCCGCTCTGCAGCCTATCACCACCAGTCCCCACCGCTTCCACTCCGGCACAGGAAAGTCCGCTCTGCCACCCATCATCTCCATCAGTCCCAACCACTTCCATTCCGGCACAGTCAGGTCGCCCAGCGGTCTACGTCAGCCGCTTCCAGGGGTCGACAGTGTTGTTCCGTTGCAGTAAAATGTCTCAGATCACCAACACTTCCATCAACACCAGTCCCAACCGCTTCCAGACTCCAATCCAACCAAGCGCCAGCTTTTTTTTCTTCGTCAAGAACACAACGGGATCCTCATGATCTGGCAAGCAACGCATGGTATCCTGGGTTTGGACGGCCCTGGCTTGTCAGTACGATTCTACTAGTGTCATAGCGAGCCGATGGGTAAACTTTGCTCTCTCATGTCTCTGCGCACTTGGACACCAAACCCATGCTAACCCACACTACCAAAATATGCATCGAGCCCTCGAAACTCTCATCATACGCACGCCTGCGTACTTGAAGCTCTGGCCGCGGTGATGCTTCTAGGCGACCTACACCACGCATCCTCATTCCACTTCGACATCCATGTCCAGCTCCGCACCACCGTCAAGCTCCGTACCACCGCCGACTGAAGACACAGTACATGCGCACCGACCTACAAGAGCCAACAAGCGAGTTGTGCAATGCTCCCTCTCCTAGTGCCAACGCGTCAAAGCCGCCGTCGAGAAGGCAGGCGGGTCGAGAACCCTCACACACTCCGATAAGTTCCCTTCCATCTGCAATCCTGTCGACGAAAACGATGAACCTACAGAACGGCATCAGCAGGGTGTTGGGCGGCGAGATCTCTGGAATGACTCGTATTCGAAGGAGAGAACCTCGACGCTGAGATACGACATGGTGTCCGAGTGGTAGATGCGCATGCTGTCGACAAATGGCCCCTCCTTGCTGAACTTCCCGGCGTCCATTTTCAACCTGATCGGCCTCATCAGGACCCCGGCCGCCGTCGATATTGTCGCCATCCTCTTCTTCCTGAACACGTGCACGGCATCTCGGGCCCCGGCCCCATCCTCGACCAGTGGTCCATCATGTCCTTGATCGCCTCCTCGTTCGTCATCGCGATGTGGCCCATGCACTTGATCATCCTGTTGCCGTTTTAGTCGCTGTGATGGTCCAGTACGTTCAATATCTTGCGCGCGGTCCAGACCAGCTTGCCGGACATGATACTGACTGCAAAACTTATCACGAGCGTCTTGATCCTCGCGGCCGCCATCGACTGGGGCGTGTAGCACGGGTCCAAGACCCTCCTGTGCTGTGACAGGCACATCCTCTGCTCCACTTTGCATTTGATGTCATCCCGGGAGAACATCTCGATCGACACCAGGTGTCTGCTGTCGATCAAGCCCGCCGTCGTGTAAGCCTCAGAGATCGACTACATCTGGTTACAGAGCGTTTCCAGAAAGGGACATCCCCGCTACAAGTCTTCGCCTCGAGGGTACCCACGTCTGTGTACACGCTTAAGGGTCCATTCACCAGTGCATCGTGACTAACTTCGCGATGAACTCTTTCGGTCCACCGAGAGCTCCGTGCCATTCAAGGTCATGAAAAGTCGCTGCAAGATCGTGAAGAGCCGCCCCAAGCTCTGCGCTGCCGTTAAAAACCCCCGCGCTACCGTGAAGCCCCATTCTGCTGTCAAGTTTTGCTCTCCTGTCAAGCTTTCTGCTCTGCCGTCAAGCTGTCCGTGCTACAATCAGCTCCGTGTCAGAACCTGCCCCACCTGTGCTCTGTGCCGCCGCCAACCCTCGCCAGATATCGCTAACTATTCAGATTACACCAGCAAATGGATCGGCCACATCATCCGGTGCCCAAGCAGCGCTCGCCAGACCATCAAGCCCCACTTTGCCGTCAAGCTTTCCGCGCCGCAGCCAGGTCCATGTCACAGCCAGCCCTATGCCAATTCCTCTTCATTCAGACACTAGTCCGACTGTTGACGACCTCGCATTGACATTCCGCCACAGCCCGTGCATGTACAACAGACTCCCGCAGTCTGTGCCTGTGCAGCAGACACTCGCAGCCTGTGCCTATGCAGACATCCCGCCACAACCTGTCCCCGTGCAACAGGTTCGCACAAAGCAACTACAATCAGTCTCCTTTGATCGGACCATTCCATTCGCCCATCCCCTCCCTTCACCGCAATTAAGCGTTAACATTGCAGTTTCATGTCACAGCTTGTGAAGCAGAATTCCGAATGATGCAGGATGAGGTCAGATGAGGCGAGAGGACGCAGAGGCGGAGGCGGAGGCGAGAGGCGAAAGGATGCAAGAAGAGAGAGGAAACCGGAGGAGAGAGGAGTTGAGAGTATGCAGGGGCGAGAGGAGGCAGAGGCGAGAGGCGAGAAGAGACAGTCAGATGCCAGAGGAGGCCGGAGGAGAGAGGAGCTGAGAGCATGCAGAGGCGGGAGGCGAGAAGAGACAGCCAGATGCCAGAGGAGGCCGGAGGTGAGAGGGTTTGACAGCATGCAGAGGCGAGAGGAGGCCAGAGGAGCATGAGAAGCTGGAGTGCCCTTCTCGGCCTCTGTTGATCCTCACGCGAACCCAGCTACCCCGGATCAAACCTCTGCTACTATTCTTTGGGTCGGTTGAGAGTGGCATAATTCCGACACGATCCCAATCTGTCTCGCCATCCCCATCCTGCCCACAGAGGGGCGCCTACGCCGTCATGACCGACTCGGACGATGAGGATGCTGTGCTCCTCAAGCAAGCGGCGACTGCCTGCCGTATGTGCTTCAGCAACCATTGCACGCCGTACCTCACCCGCACCTGAGTCAACACTGACACGCCGCCAGTTCCCGCTCTGCCGTCGGCTGAAGAAGCAGCACAAGCGCACTGATATGCAGAAAAAGGACAAGGAGACCAACTTCATTGATTGAGTCAAGAATGACCAAGCCATCCTTCCCGCGAAGTCTGCTAAGCATACAGCTTCATGGACCCGAGGGAAGAAGACCCCAGTCCACCGGATCCTTCTAGGCACGCTCACCACCCTCCATTGTCCTTTCTTGGGGCAATCTAAATTCTTCCTCAACCGTCAGGTGCTCGGCTGTGTGTGAACAACCCGGATATAGACCCCATCCAACATGCGAACAAACTGAGCGCAAATCCACCCAGCACGCGAATTAACCCCTGTGGCGTACCGGTCGCGGGGCGAGGTGGCGTTTCCCACAGCAGGAAGTCGGAGGGCTATCATGGACAGATTTGAGACGCTTGTGTTGGGCGAAGAAGAGAGGGGTCTCAAAGTCGAGATCAAAACGTAAAGGTACTCCACGTGAAGAAGAAGAGAGCTTCAAAATTGAGACCAAACGGAGAGACACTTCACAAGAGATGGTGTCGGGAAAAGAAATGGTGGAGAAGCGCAAACTGGATGTCAATGCTGTGTGGTCCGGTGTATGCCAACTGCCATGAAGGGTGCAGGTCTCGAGGTGGTGACCAAGCTCTTCCAAAGTCCAGACCACCTTCTCCTCAGGACCCCAACGAGCTTTTCCAGAACCCAGACGACCTTCTCTCGAGGGCCCCACCAAGGACCTCCAGAACCCAGACAACCTTCTCTCGAACAATCAGAAGATCATCTTCAATCATCTCGTGAACCTCAATATTCCCGTTTGTCATCAACTCTCGCCACCCAACACGGTCCTGGACCTTGTTGCTCACTTCAATGGTCGAAGAGACAACCCGAGGACATGGTCTTCGTCCCGCCGTACCGACTGGTGAGTAATGTACTATCCTTCCTTCTCACGCCCAGTGGGAACCCCAACAGTTCGACAGACCCCCAACCTTTTCACTGACACGACACATATTCCAAGCTCCGGCTCAATTACCTCGCGGGATCCCCCCTAGTCGCAGCAACATATCTGTGCGCAACACACGGAGCACAGGAGCACATCGTCGCGCACCTGTCCAAGCCGTGCATTATCACATACAACAGCCTGGTCTCTGACACTCTGGGCGTCACGGCTTTGTACCTCTCCCGCGCGACCTCGTTGGAGTACACCGCAGTGGCGGGGTAGTGTTGCTTGAGCACGAGCTTGCGCCTGGGGTGGATGATCGTCACGATGCAATAGCAGCATACGACATTCCTCTGGTCCCCGTTCGAAACCTGGAATGATACAATGTTTCAGTCTACCATCACGTACGCCTCTACGTTCTTTGCATTGTACTCGAGCTCTTGTCCGTGAAGTGTTGTAACTCTCACATGGCATCCTGGACTCGCGGATATGCTGTCAACAGCCCCCCCCCCTTTTTTTTTTTTTTTTTTTATTTCCTCTCTCAAGGGCAGTTGGCCTTTCAACCACGTGCGGTCATCGAGCGGAACCTATCCCACTCGTCCTCTGCGCCGCCACCAACTCTCGCGCCACCCCCAAGCTCGGCTCTGCCATCAGGCTTCGCGCGTCACATCAGGTCCATGTCGCGGCTAGCTCCGTACCACAGCCAGCTCTGTGCCGCCGCTAGGCCGACACTCGTTGCATGATTGAAACTGTCAGAAACAGCTGGGCCAGTTTAAGGTCCAGGTATTCTGCGAGCAGGGACACGCTGTTGATCTGTCACTGTCGACCTTGGTTTTACCACCACTGGAGGTCCGCCGATTTACTGTTGATGGAGTTTCGAAGGTCTGGTCCGTTGCTGTATGTGCAGATATTATACCGGGTCAAAGCCGGGAGGATCGACAGTCGAGTTGCTAAGTTCGTCGATGTCGTGGAGACCAAACATATCCACGGCGATCAGTTGGTTGTCTTGCGAGCCAACGAGCCATAGGCACAAGGTAAATACAATCATTCTATTCCTGAATCGGATCCTCTTCCCCCTTCATCAAAGAGTCGACATCCCACCACAGCATGTATCTATGTACCAGAGCGTTGACATTTCAGCACAGAAATTATCGGCATAGAGAAGGCACAGGCACAAGGCAACCGCACCGCCGCAAAGCTCCGCGCCATTGTCAAGATTTACGCCGCCGCTGGTCTTGCGCCACTGGCTCTCTGCGAAGAGTCATGGGCACAGGGTAACCTCGCCGCCACTGGTCTCACGCCACCGACTCTCTGTGATGAGGCACAGGTACAAGGTAACCGCGCCGCCGCAAAGCTCTGCCACGCCGCTGACTGCCCGCCGCAAAGCTCTGCGCCACCGCTGGGCTCTGCGCGGCCCTGCGCCGCTTCAGGCGGAGCATACCGGCAAGCCCAACTGTGTCCGTGCCACTGGCCGCTCCTGCACCGCCTGCCAGACGTCAAAGACCACTTGTAACTAGGATGACAAGATGGTGGCTTCCGACAAGGTGTTGCGCCGAGCGCGCAAATACCTCATCGCCGAGATCCAGAAGGGCCAGCACGTGGTCGATGCAGGCCAGTTCGAGGACAGCCACGTCCGTCGCTACCCCTAGAGAGAACTTGCAACTCTTCGCCTATTACACACTCAGATTTTTCGATGACCTATGCAACAAGCGCTACACGGTCAGCACAGAGGACATGTGTCACTTCTTCTCACCGGCAAAGGAGGCTCATGGCTTTTCAATGACCTATTCAACAAGCCCCACGCGGTCAGCGCAGAGACATATGTCACTGCAGGTGCTTCTCACCGGCAAAGGAGGCTCATGGCTTTTCAATGACCTATTCAACAAGGGGTTTGCGGCGGCGCGGTTGCTTTGTGTTTATGCCTTGCCTAGGCCGATGACTCCAGCACCTTTGGTAGACGGCGTGTGTCCCAGCCGGAAGCATGTGAGGAACTCTCCACCCGCTCTGCCTCCCAGGTACTCCCAAACTGAAGCTTATGAAGACCTCTTCACTTTTCTGCCTCCCAGGTCATCTCGGCAGAGAGCATGCAAGGGGTTCTCCACCCGCTTGGTCTCCCAGGTATTCATAGTCGGAGGCGTGTAAGGGACTCTCCACGTATAAGTCTCGAGGGTTGTGGACGACACTGATTCCAGATTGTGAACAGTGTCACTGAGGGACACTCGAACCCCGTTTTTTTCGAGGGCAGCTTGGTCATCTTAGGATCATCATAACCGTTCTTCTGTTGCTGGAATTCATTCTGCAGTTCATTACTCCCAAAGGTCAGGAGGAGGCGGCATGCTAGCCGTGTCAACCTCGACGCTGTTACCCCGCCACGTCCAAGGAACGCGGCTCGCTTCTATTCCTAAGGCCATAAGGAGCGCGGCGTGATGCCCAGGTGGCCGTGCTAACTTCACTGCCGCTACCCCCAAGACCAACCTTGGAACCCCAAAGGCAAGGCCACCCCCAAGTCCACAGGCGATAAGAAGGGCAAGCAGTTGATGATGCTGCCGAGGAACCTGCAGTGAGGTGCAGTCGTAGCCTCATCACTGCCCATGTGACGGACAACACAACCAAGAAATCTTATGTGAACCGCACTTGCTATCAAGGCCAACCCCAAAGGCAAGGCCACTCCCAAGTCCACGGGCGGCAAGGAGCGCAGGCAGTTGACGATGCTGCCGAGGAGCCTGCAGTGAACCGCGGCTGTGGTCGCATCACTGCCGTGTCGGCGGCTGCTTCCGAATTGGTATACGTCACATGGCTTCTGGTGTCCTTGAACTGGTGTTAATGGGTTGACTATCGGCTGACCAGGGTATATCAAAATGTCTTCAAATGGAAGAACATGGTCCGCTGACGACGAAGACATACATGAACTGATCTGCTGGCACCCAAGTGTGTTACCGACAACATCTGTGAGGCCCATCTCATTCCCAGCTCCTAGAGCTCAGTTGCTCAAATCCCATTCATCTTCCTGGCTTCTCTATTATCTTCTCTTTCGTGTAGGTGGTTCCTGTTTGTCCTCCTTGCCCCTGTTTGTGCGCATGCAGCGATGAGGTCTGATAGGACGACGCTCTTGGTGACGGTGGGGCGGCGCTGAATGAGGTAGGCAGATAGTGACATTTGTGAGCCGGCGCTGTATGAGGTAGGCAGATAGTGACATTTGTGAGCAGGACCTGGTGCTACGAGGGAACATGGCCTCAACGAAGGAGGCTTGAGGTGCTCATCTTGGTCCTCCATCATTGATCACCCTCAACAATCTTCTGTTGTCTTGATGATAGGATGCGTATACTAGGATCGAAAAACGAATCGCTTTTCTTTGTAGATCAATGTATCTCACGGTACCTCTGGGTTCCTGGACGAATGGTGGCCTAAGCCCCGGATCAGCAATCACCCTCATATGAGCTTCGCCGTCCGTAAAACTTGGATGCAGATCTAAACGAACCGCATGTCTCTGTCCTGATCAGGTTACGCTCAACGCAACTACCAATACTGTGTATTTACCAACGTCACAGCCTCGTCCATGACTTCCACTTACACTAACGCGATATCTCCATCTAGCTCCCAGTCAAGTAGCACATCGACAAGAAGAGAGATAACTCTCGGATCCGTGGCCGCACGACATCCCGCCGACGCCACAAGAAGTTCAAGTCTCTGACTAAACTGATGAAGCACCTACGCCAACGACCGCTCCGCCTCTATCCTTACATCCAAGAGGAACTCCCACCCCAAGCCTATCGTCAAATCGATATCCGCAGAGGCACATGTTCACATCCAAGTCAACTACAACACCCTCCTTGCCGAGAACACCGCGTCGAGAAATGGACATGCCGCTCTACAAGATAGATATGGAACTATACATCCTTATCACGTCGTTTAGTGATGCCAAAGTGGCTGCTAAGCGAAGTTGAATTAGAGACCGGACAGTATTATTGTCGAGAATGCCAGCCAGCTGTACAAAGGAGGAGGCGTCGTCTTTGGTCAATGGACCGTCTCCTCTCGCCTCTCGCCTCCTCTCGCCTCCTCTCGCCTACGGCATCTTCTGGCCTCCCTCGAGACTCTGCTGCACAGGCTATGGCGGGACACCAGAATGTCAACGCTCAATTCCGGTGAAGGAGTGAGCCAGTGGAAAGGTCCGATTCAAGAGAGTTATTGCAGTTGCTTTGTGTAATTCTGTTGCATATGCACAAGCTGTGTGATTGTGCTGCACAGAGACATAGTGTGACGGGATATCAACGCGAGGTCATCTGCAATCAGATTCGTAACCAATCAAAGGAAAAATTTGACTAAACGTAGGGAGGCTGCTATTATGACAAGGATCATGGAGACAAAGTACGTGTTACTTGCGCCACTTGGGGCGAATACTATCAGGGTGTCAGCGAGAATCTTGCTCAGATCTTTAAACAAGGCCTTCTGGTGGTTGTCCAAACAGTGGAAAGTATCCTTGAGATGTGGATGAGGCCGGAGGTGAACAGAGCGGGAGCTCGAGATAACCATGACTCGGATGTAGAGATGGCTCAAAGTGAAGTGTACATGTCACAATGAGAACTGTCAAGAACTGAAGGAGAGGTTGGAGTTGTGTTATGACATTACTTAGGTTGGCAAGAAACATGAAACCATCCACTGAACAGGTTACTCACGGGGCCTCGCAGCGGCAACGAACCTTCGGCACTGTAACTCACCGTAGATAATCAAATATAGACCACCGCTCTCGACAGCCTTCCCCCCCCCTTTCGTTTTGGCAGTCCATTACATCTCGATGAATGTAATGCACCGGTGGACCGGATGCTTAAATCCTGGAAGTGCTTCTGCCGAAGGCCGCTGGGTCCTAGAAGTGCTTCGGCTGACCGGGTGTTTGGGTCCTGGAAGTGCTTCGGCGGACAGGGTGTTTGGGTCCTGGCAGTGCTTCGGCGGACCGGGTGTTTAGGCCCTGGAAATGCTTCGGCGGATAGACCGGGTATTTAGGTTCTAGAAATGCTCTAACGTACGGTGGCCTGCAGCGCAAAACGGGAAATTTTCGATTTTTGCATTTTTTCAAGCCAAAACGGTTACTACAGGCACGCCGTAACTAGCAATCTTGCACCCCCTAGCCGCCCAATATATATAATTTCCAATCTAGCTTTATATTTACCTAGGGATTCCTCCGAAATCCGGTATTTCGGATCCGCAAAGGGTCGCTTATTTAACCTAATGTATTCAATTTAACGTATTTAACCCAGCGCATTCAACCTAACGACCAGCGAATTTAATCCAGCGGCATTCAACCCAACGATTAGCGAATTTAATTCAATAGCATTTAATCCAACTTAACCCAACGTATTTAACCTAGCGACTAGCGAATTCAATTTAGCGGCATTCAATCCAATTTAACCCAGCGCATTCAACCTAGCGACCAGCGAATTCACCGCTAGATTAAATGCCGCTGGATTAAATGCCGCTGGATTAAACTAGATTAAATGCCGCTAAATCAAATTCGCTAGTCGCTAGGTTAAATACGCTAGATTAAGTTAGATTGAATGCTACTAAATTAAATTCGCTAGTTGCTAGGTTAAATGCGCTAAATTGAATTAGATTATATACCGCTAGATTAAATTCGTTGGTCGCTAGATTAAATACACTAGGTTAAATTGGATTGAATGCTATTGAATTGAATTCGCTGGTCGCTAGGTTGAATGCGCTAAGTTAAATTAGATTATATACCGCTAGATTAAATTCGTTGGTCGCTAGATTGAATAAGCGACCCTTTTTGGATCCGAAATGCCGGATTTCGGAGGAATATCTAGGTAAATATAAAGCTGGATTGCGAAAGTATATATACGGGGCGGCTGTAGGTCACGAGATACTCCTATCGTATTAGAGGGGGAAGGGCAGGCGTAATAAATCAACCCCGAAAAAAATGGAAAAATCAAAAATTTCCGATTCTGCGCTGCAAGCCACCGTACTAGCGGATAAACCGGGTAGTTAGGTTAGGCCGGGTAATTAGATTCCGGAAATATTTCGGCGAATCGAATATTTAAATTTTAGAAATATTCTAATAGATAAATTAGATATTTAGGTTTTAGCAATATTTTGGCAGATTGGGTATTTAAGTTTTAGAAGTGCTTCGGCGGATAGACCGGGTGTTTGGGTCCCGGAAGTGCTTCGGCGGACCGAGTATTTGGGTCCTGGAAGTGCTTCTGCCGAAGGCCGCTGGATCCTGAAAGTGCTTCGGCGGACGGACCGGGTGTCTGGGTCCTGGAAGTGCTTCTGCCGAAGGCCCCTGGACCCTGATCACAGATCCTAGAAGTGCTCCCATAGTCCGCCTAGATTCTGGAAGTGTCTCCGTAGAAAAATCGCCGGGATCCCTCAAGTGTATCGACAGAAGGCCCCCGGCACCGCCCGGATCCTGAACACACAGATCTTGGGAGCGCTTCTGTAGTCCGTCCAGATTCTTGAAGTGTGTCTACAGAAGGCCCCCGGCACCGCTCGGATCCTGAAAACCCGACATATCTTGGGAGCGCTTCTGTAGTCCGCCCGGATCCCTGAAGTGCTTCTGCAGAAAATCGCCCGGATCCTTGAAGTGCTTCTGTAGTCGCCCCGACTAAGGTAGTGCTTATGTAGAAGATCGTCCAGGATCCCGGAAGCTAATCTGTAGAAGATAGCCCAGATCCTAGAACTCGAAAGATCACCTGGATCCTGGGCGTACTTTTGCAGAGGAGCATACTTCTGCAGAAGATTGCTCAGAAGGCCCATCTTGGGAGACGTGTCGATACTTGCGGGTTGTGCAAGCTCGTATTGTCCTCTTAGCCACCGACCGTGCAGCCTGGACATTTAATTTGCGCTTCTCCACCATTTCAGTCTCACCTTCTTGGTGAAGTGTCTCTCCGTTTTGGCCTCAGTTCCGAAGATCTCCCATTCGACGTCCTATTCATCAATGAAGACGGCCGTTCCACTCGGCGTCTGTAGGTTCGCCACCACATTTTCTGACGCCATCTCTTTTGTGTGCATGGGCATGGCTCCTATGCAACTCGCCATCAAGAGTGAAGTCCTCTTTCATGGGTGGTGTGCTATCTTGTGGAAGTCCTCCGGTGGGATCCTTGACCTTGAAAACAGGAAGGCGATGGGTTATAGGACCCACGGTAGCGAAGGTGCATGTGGGATTCTTCACCCATTCCTAACACCCTTGGCGGGACATGTGCTTGACCCAGCCATTGCTGTGGAGATCGTCGTATGAGAGCGTGCTTGACCCAGTCATTACTGGAGAGACCGTTATGTGAGAGTTTGGGGGTCTTGGTTCCCTGAGCACACTCGCGCGTCCAAGAGCATCACAACATTGCCATACGTTCTCGGGGCCATGGAAGTGGCGGATCTTGGACGAGGGCTGACCAGCTCGCGGCCGCTCGCGGCGGCACATGATTACCTTGTGCCTGCGCCTTCTTCCGGGCCGATGTCCCTGGCGCCCGCAGTTTTCACACATCCTAAAAGTCAACCTTCGCGTCACTGCCAGCTCCGGGTCACTGTCGAGCCCTGTGCCGTCGCCAACTCCATGCCACCATGAAGCCCGAAAAGAGCGCTCGATCAACAACCCAGACAAGAGCGCGAGGCTGGAAGGCTGAAGCAGCGCAAGCGCACCGACTTGAAAACAACACAAACTCCCATCACCCACACGACAGGGCCGCAGTTGATCTGGCAGCGGCGCCGAGCTTGACCTACTAGCGACAGCGCGGTGCT
The DNA here is from genome assembly GCA_003671545.1 of Ophiognomonia clavigignenti-juglandacearum. Taxonomy (NCBI): domain Eukaryota; kingdom Fungi; phylum Ascomycota; class Sordariomycetes; order Diaporthales; family Gnomoniaceae; genus Ophiognomonia; species Ophiognomonia clavigignenti-juglandacearum. Next base: position 6,326 of record PYFS01001268.1, on the reverse strand, counting down.
GCACTGATGATGGCGCAGGGCTTGATGTTGGCATGGGTAGAGTGTAATGTAGTCAAGATTTGCTACGTTATTCTCGCAGTTGCGACGCTGGCACCGAGACTATGCAATGGTGTAATATCTTCAGAAACTCCATTAAGAACCTTCACCCTAATAGCGGGAAAGTGTGTTGCAGGATCTTGGATGCCAAAAGTATGCGAGAGGTTCTTCACGCGCTCTGTATCCCAGGCCTTCTACCTTTCTCTCTTCTTTCGTAAGTGATAAATGGGTTCTACTGCTTCAATCGCATGAACGAGTCCACGTGGGCTCCTCGGAAGTTGACCTTCAACGATATATTCCGTGCGAAGTGTCTCACACACCGCTGTGTCAATATCTCCTCAGGAGCACAGGATATATATCACATCGCCGTCCTCTAAGACCGACTCGACCGGCCACGGCGTTCAGATTACTGCACACACCACGGGCAGTCCTGACTGCCCAGTCACCGCAATGACCAGGCCTCTCTGCGGACAGGGCCTCCACGAGCCGCTCATCGAGCTCCCCGGCGCGGGGACCATCGGCGTTGACTGCGCGTTCACAAGAGATCGCCTCCTGCCCCCCCCCCCCGGAGTGTACGTGACATGCGTGACGTGCGCGACGTGTGCTACGCAGGTTTCTTTCTGGAGCCATGCCACAGTGTGATCTCGCAGGTCTCTCATTCGCGTGGGAATAGGTAGTCGCCGGTGTCATCAGATCGGACGAAATCGAGCACGCGGCGGCTGTGGGTGTGTTTAGAGAACTCTCTAGTGCGTCCCTCTCTTGCACATGGTCATCCAGCCTGCACAACGCCGTCCTATGGCCGAGTACCCATGGTCGAACAACCAAGTTGAAGACCTTCAGTCGAAGACCCAGAGTCGGTGACCCAAAGTCGGTGACCCAGAGTCGGTGACCCAAAGTCGAATCCAAGCCTGAACTTTCCGGCGTGAGTCGAAGCTATTGAAGGCGTCCTTAAGCTCTTGAGATAGAGGCTGGCGAGAGTCGGAGCCATTGAAGGCGTCCTTGGCGTAAGTCGAAGCCATTGAAGGCGTCCTTGAGCTCTTGAGATAAAGCCTGGCGTGAAGGAACTCTTGAGCGATTCAGTCCCACGATTGGAATTAGGTGTAATGTACTTCAATCATCACATGACCAAGTCCACGCAGCGCCCCATTCGGTCAGTCGACTAAACGTCATGTAATAGCCAATCAACTGACCAAGACAACCTTGGAACCAGACGTCAACCAGCTCCTCTCGCCTCCCTCTCCACCCTTACCCTCCTCGCCGCGCCTCCTTTTGCCTCCTCTCTCCTTTCGCCTCCTCTCGCCTCCGTTCACCCTTCGCCTCCGCTCGCCTCCGCTCGCCTCCTTTCACCCTCTCACCTCCGCTTGCCCCCTCTCGCCTCCTCTCGCCTCCTTTCATCCTAAGAGGCATCCAAAGCGCGCGTTGCCGAGTGTGACTCGGCCAGGCCGTGCGGGCAGCGTACGGGCAGCGTACGGGCAGCGTACGGGCAGGCGTGCTGGCAGGCGTGCGGACAGGCGGAGCCATGTCGTCGACCTGGATTGGAGTGGAGGAAGAATCCGAGAGGGATCCCATGTACGCGGGATGAGTCGAACAGTGCATGACGTTTGAAGCAATACCTGGAGTGCGCGGCAGACGTAGCGGCTGCCAGCGGAGGAGGTGGAGGTCGCAGGGACGACTCAGGCGACAGCGAGTGTACGCGAGCGAAATTGCTGTGGCGAGGGCAGTTGAGAAGGGAAACATTGCCCGAGACGGCTAGACGGGTCAGCGACGTGCATGTCGACTGGCCGAGACGGCTGGGCGGAGAAGACAAACTCTCTCTCTTTGCTGGTCCACTTCTGTTGGACAAGGTGACGCCCCGTTGCAATATTACTGTGCCGTCGACGGCGTAGTTGGAGAAGATTCTCTTGGCGGTCATTAGCATTGAACTTGTATTGCCGCTGGTTGAACGGGGTGACCTTCCTGCTCCTGAGGACGTCAAAAGTCACAGCGGCGATGGAACTCGGCCCCGCCGTCGACAGCGTAGATGGGGAAGATTCTCTTGGTGGTCATCGGCACTGCACTTCTCTTGCCACTGGTTAAACTGGGTGACCTCCCTCCTCTCGCATTGAACTCAAAGAGGATACCGGAGCTGTACCGGAACTATCACGGCGACAGGACTCGGTTGAGTTCGAGGAGGCCGGCGGACCTGCCACGGCGAAAGGGCTTAGCTGTTCGAAGAGGACGCCGGAGCTGTATCGGACCGGTCACGGCGACAGGACTCGACCGCGCTGTCGAAGGCGTAGATGGGAAGGTTCTCTCTGCAACCATCGTGTTCGGGGTTGGGCGACAGATTTGCCGTGACGGCAGCCATCCCCCCGTGTTGAACTCCAGGAGAACGCCGGCTCTGCCACAGACGGCAGTACTCGGCCGCGCTGTTGACTGCGTAGATGGGAAGGTTCTCTCTGTAGTCATTGTGTTCGGAGTTGGGCGACATGTCTATCGTCCATTCCTTCCTGTTGAAGCCCAAGAAGACGCCGGGTCTGACACGGACGACGATATTCGGCCGCGCTGTCGAGGGCGTAGGTGAGAAGATTCCCTCTGCAGCCATTGTGCTCGGGGCTGGGCGACAAGTCTGTCGTCCAGTCCCTCCTGGGGCTCTGACTGCCGAGAGCGCCATCGACACGCACTGTCGCGCAGGCCGTCTTCCATCACATCGCCGAAGTCTTCCTCTGGACGTCTGTCCCAAAGAAAAAAAAAAAAAAAAAAAAAGGGAACCTGGATTTCAGGGGCCTCGACAGGTCCTGCCGGGCAGGCCTTCCTCCATCGCCTCCTCAAGTGTCAGCTAGACCTTCCTCCACTGCCTTGCAGAAATCCTTCTGGATGTATGTCTTGACAAAACAAGGACCTAGGTTGCAGTTGCCTCGATGCTGAAAGTGTGCGCGCGGGATCTTCGACAGACACTCCTTGCCCGACTGACTCCCAGGCCTTCCCCTGCCTTCCAGTACTGCCTCGCTGGGGTGTTTCCGAATCTCTGCCATGGCCGCTGACTTGAAGGCCGTGCTGCGTTGGTATCGCTGCGCCGTGGTTCTGGGAGGAATGAGAGGGGCTTGACTCGCTGTGCTGTGATTCGGGGTGGCGGGGGGATGCGCGGAATGAGTGGTTCGGATGGGCAGGAGTCGTGGAGTAAGTGGTATTGTCGAATAGTGCTGAAACGAAACGGATACGGCAATGTAGCCGCTGTGGCCTCGTATCAATTGTGGTTCGAGACAGAGTCAAGATGCTGTGGGACTGAAGGTGTTGGAATAAAACGGAAGGTGCAGGTGCTGGGTTGGAACATTTGCATGGCAGGTGGAATGCTCCAGAGCTAGCCTCCACCTTGGGGCTTCTTGCCAATCTTCAAGTCTAGATCTAGGGGGGACTTGTACAGTACATTGCAGACTCTCATGAGCCATGAACACAACTACATCTCCCCTTCCTGTATGCAAGGCATTAGCACAGCAGAAAAACATGATGAGTAGTTTGCTCTGATTTTCAATATCAGCAGAAGTGTCATCTGTTCCAATTTCTGTGTTGTTGACTGTGCATGCTGCTGAGATGGTCCGGTCGATACCTGGGCATATCATCACTAACTCAGTTGCGACTGCCAACAAAAGCTGGCTTAGTGACATCACCCATTGAATCGAAAGACACGAGTAGCCCTGCCCGTGGTGGCTGTAGCAACAAAATGGCAAGGCACGATGATCCATCCTCGTTGTGGCTGCAGCCACAAAGTGGTAGAGTACAACAGTTCCAACTAACAGCTATGTTGGTGACTCCAAGTCTGCAACCTAGCATTCCAGGTTCCAGTCAAGTCATGTCAAGGTTCCTGACTTGTAATTTGCTGCCAAATACCAAGTTGCGGTCTGCCAACACAGTGGCTTGCAGATTACTTAGAGGAGTTGGGCAGCGTGGGTGGCTCGGGAGGACGCCGGAGTTCATCCCGGATCATCGGCTCCGGACCGAACGGCCAAGTCCGGGTGGACAGCCGAGTCCAAACTGGCATACTTGATACCGAAACAATCATGCAGCCAACCAATCGCCAAAAAAAATGAATTGTGATGGGAACTGGCCTCCAAGTTTGCGACTTGCAAGTCATTATCTCAAAATGAGTGACTTGTGGCTTGTCAGCTTGTGTGCAAGCGGCCACAAATGCTGGCCACGCAGCCTGGCTGTTCTATCTCAGTAAAGACAACTTGGCCCGTTCAATGCTCCATGCCAACACGCTAGTCCTAATCCGGCACTTACACGCTTGTGCCGGGCTCGTTGACAATCAACTAGTCTGACCTCCGAGGTAATGACTGCCTTCATCATTTGCCCGTGCAGCTTGTTCGTATGGCCTGGTCGCAAGATCCCGGGCCGGTCTACTGCCACTCTTACCATGAGCAGCCATTACTGAGAATACATTTCACAATATGCCAATCGGTGTCTTGATTTTGTCAGAGTGGTGCAGATGTCCTTTTGGCTTTTCTGAAGAACGGTCCGGCTTCTTCCTCATCGCAGTGGTGCAGACGACCTCGTTATTTCTGGTATGAGCGACCTGCCGGAGGGGTTGCCGGGGGTGGGGGGGGCGAGACAGCTGATCTGGCAGCTGAGGTGAACCTCTGCCCGGTGATTCAGTTCCGGGTCCTTAGCTGCAATCCAGATGTTTTGTGGCCCTGCACTGCTTCGACAGCTTTGACAGAATTGCCAAGATATGGAACATCAACTACTCGCACAATTGACAAAATATAAGACCAACAACTGATCACGCAAACGACAACCATGAATTACTGGCTCAATCCGTGACTACCTTCCTTCCCTCAGAATGGCTTGTTCCTTGGCGGGGCGAGGGCAGCTCGTGGTCTGTGCTCGCAGGCAGGCACACCGTCCGGCCCGACTATGATCCCTGCACACCACGGGCCGTGCGCTAGCGGGAGGCAGTCTCCTTCCACACAAGCACGCCACCATCAATCAACTCCACCATCAATCAACTTTTCTGCGCAGCGCACAACAACCAGCTGCCATCATTCTGCTACAGCCACGCATCCGCCTGCTTTCTTCGTTGCAGCACACATCAACGCGCTTCACACTCCAAAGCAGAACTCAAAAACGATCGCCGACCCGACCATCCCACTTTCCCGACTGCCCTCACCCAGCGCTGCCCTCACCTTCACGTCGGGCAGACTAACCAAGCCCCGCAAGTCCAAAAGTCTCGCGGTAGTGCCATCCACGGCCCCTCAGCGCGCATTTTCCGAGTCGCCAGAAGGGTTCTTGTCTCTGATTCGGTAAGCAGCGGTTCAAATCCAAGAGAAGGTCAAAGAGTCCAAGCTCACCATAGTAACCTCCCATCGCACCGCTCCGCAAATCAGCAAACTCTCGTCCGTGTACGAGGTCAGCCGCTCCCACCAACCCGCTCCTATGAACACTGCCACGGGCCCGACCACAAGCGCTGCCAACAGCAGTTAATGCTCTCGTCCATTCTGAAACCTAAGCACTCCCACAACCACTGCGGTCGAGCCCCGCGGTCGGCGCTGCCAACAGCCCGGTGACGCCTTTGCCCATGGTGAAGCCCAACCGCTCCCACAACGTTGTCCCGGGCCCCGCGATCAGCGCTGCCAGAAACCCACCGCCCCCACAAGCACTGTCTCGGCCCCGACCCTGCCACCAGCCCTGCCAACAGCGCTGTCAGCAACGGTTGACATTTTCGCCCATGTTGAAGCTCGAACATTCCCACAACATTGTCTCGGGCCCCGCGGCCAGCGCTGCCAGCAACCCGGCGACGATCTCGCCCATGACCCCATGCTGGATACTCAGCAGCTCCCACAAGCACTGTCTCTGGCCGCACGGTCGGCACTGCCAGCAATCCGTCAATGCTCCAGTCCGCTCTCGCCCATCCCGAAGCTCAGCCGCTCACATGAGCACCGTTTCGGGACCAGCAGACTGGTCGCAGGCAGCGTCAAGTTTCTGCGGCGCCGCGCTTCCCCACAATCGTTGGCGCCGTGCCACCAAGAAAAAACATCACCAGTCACACATGCGCTGCGGCGCTGCGGCGCAAGCACCCACTTGGACCCGTTTCGCCTATATATAAAGTGTATCTCGGGCACAGCTGTGCCCCTACCCCCGGTCGCCCCTGTGCCCTCCCGTTCCCGGCGGCGACCTGGACCCCTATCCACCACCCACTCCATCACCCCCGTCCCCTTCCCGCCGGCGACCCCCACCCCCCTCCACCCACTCTATCACCCCCGTCGACTTCCCCCCCGCGCCCCCCCAACCCGAACTAATATTAGGCACAACAA
>PYFS01001267.1:0-26438 GCA_003671545.1 Ophiognomonia clavigignenti-juglandacearum | reverse complement strand
GTTACATTCTGATCAGAGTTAGGGGTATTAAAATCAGATTATAAAAAACGAAAAAGAGAAAACAAATGCCAAAAACTAATATTAGGGTTTAAAAATAAAATCACCGTCCTGATTACTTTTATACCCGTAATCCTACTTTGATCAAGGCTTAAGATATCCTATCTTTACCTTTAAATATTCCTTTTATATTTTACCCTAATATACACCACCTTTCGAGATTCAAAGCTTTTACCGAAGAATCTCGAACCAAATTTATTTTTTATCTATTTATAACCTATTCTCTTTTCCGTATAGCCTTTTTAACCGCCCTCCTAACCTTTTCTTCTTTTTACTCCTCCCGGATAAGCTCGTATATTACGGGGGTATATAATAGCTTCTCCTAACCTTGAAAATCAAAAATATAATAAAATAAAAATATAATATAATCTTTATTTATAATAATATTAATTAAAAGCCGAATAATAGGCTTATTAAGTTTAGTAATGTTAATTTATTATCGGAATTATATAAGCCCAAAAAGATTTAGTTAGATAAGCGAATATGCTAGGGAAGATATATTTATTAAAATACTTTTATCCGAATTTTTATTTAAATTAATATTTTTTTTTCGAAACTCTTTTTTATAAATAAATTGCTTTAAATTTATATCTTTTTTGCGAATAAAATAATAACGGCTACTTAATTTATAATCTTTAAATTTAAGCTATTTATAAATAAAGCTCTTTTCTTTAAATTTTGCTTTTTAATTTATAAAGCTTTTTTCCGGGATTTAAAAAACGAATATTTAAAAGAATATACCTTAGTTAATTTAATTTTTTTAAAGCTTATAAAAAAGGGTATTAGGTTTTTTAAATTTTAATCGGATTCCCCGAAATATCTCTTTTATATTAATTTATTTTTTCGCTTTCGTATCAAAGAATCTTAGATATATAATGCTTTAGATTTAGTCGTTATATCGTATTTTATTTAAATTAAGCTTCCGGAAAAAGAATTTTAGGTTATTGATTATATAAAAACTATAACTCGCATTATTAATTTACTTAATCGTCTCGACCTATTTTAAGCTACCCCTCCGATTAAACCTAAGCTTTATATAACGATCCAAAATATTTTCTAAAATCTTTATTTCCTCCTCTTTCTTTTTAAAGGCAAAATTTATTAAATCGGCCGTCCTTATTTCTTTATTATAGATTAGCACTTTAAAATATTATTGCCGGTAAATAATAAAAACGATTTAACGAATATTTAAATTATTATAAATTATTTAAATTCGAAAATTCGATTTTTCTTTTTTATCTAAATCGAAAGGGCCTTAGTATAATGCTAAAACCCCGTTTTCGAGCAAATTTATAAACTACTAATTAGCCAGATTAACTATATCGAAGTTAAACATAAATTCTCTTTCGTTAATCGCTATTTCAGCATTATAAAGATTATTTATATAAAAGGCAATAGATATTCCTAAGATATGGCCCTTTCTCTAGCTTTTATAGTAAAATTAGGCGATTATCGGGAAAAGGTGTAAAAAGAAAGGAGTATATTTATCCGTAATTATATTTCTAACGAAGATTAGGCGGATATCGACGAAATATAAAATATTAAAAAGAGCTTAAGCGATATTTAATCTAAACGTAAGCTTGGCAAAGCCTTATCTGCTTCGGTAATATCGCGTATAATTAAACTTTTCGTTAAATTTAGAAGCGCTAAAAAAATTAAATTCTCGTATATTAAGAAATTCAAAAAATATAATCCCGATACGAATCATTATTATACCTTTTATATAGGCAGATTAAAGCTGAAAGTAATTTCTAGCCTTTTAGCTAATAAGCATTAGCCGGCTAGGCCTAATATCGAATCGGCGGAGAAAGTTTAAAGAACGTTTTCGAAAATAATCGGCCGGCCGGGTATAAAAGTTAAAATAGCTAACGGAGCTAGCCTTTATCGAAGGCATAACCTGATTAATATTAGGTATAAGCAATAGCAGTAGAAGATAGGTTTTATATAAAGCGGCTTGTTTAAGCCCGAACCTTAAAGATATAGAAAAAAGGGGTTTACGGAAGCTTTAATCAAAACGAAAAAATTTAATTTAAGAAAAGCTATTAACTTAAAAAGAATTATTAACCTATTTTAAAGTTTTTTTTAAAAAAAGCCTTCGTAATTGTTTGTATTATAGCTTCCTTGTAATCAAAATCCTCTATATTATCCAAACCCAATATATCCTTATTGGCTATAGGGGCAATATTCCTTATTTATTCCCGAATTTCGGAGAAATTAAAGGTACGTTGAAAAAGAGGGGTAGGGGAAAGTCGGGTAAGGCCCCGAGGAATATAGCCGTATATCTAAACGTCTTCGGAAGAAAGAATCTTCGTAGTAAAAGAACCGCGCGAAAAAGAAGAGGGAGTATTTCGAGAAAGGGTATTTATCCGGCGATCAGCTATATTATCTGATTAAAAGAGGGAAGGTTGGAAAAGAAGGAAAAAGAAAATATTTAGATATTAATAAGAAAATTAAAATTATTATTATTATTAATAATATTGTTATTATTAATAATAATGGATATAAGTAAAAGATTGAAAATAATAAAAGAAATAAAGTATAGAGATAGATGTATATAAGAGAGTAAATTTAAATGCTAGTAAATAAGAAAAAAAACTTTCCTTTTAAATTAGATCTAACCTTTATACTCCTTCCGTAAAATAATAGTTATAATAACGATTACCTTATTTGCCGTAATTATAATAGATCTGATCAAAGGCAAACTTGCCTTAACCTAATTATAATTACTAATTCCCCTTTGATAGTTGGTGATTTTTTGTAGTTGTTGATAAAGAGAAATAATAAGGTAATAACGTGATTAGGTATAGCCGGCAGATCTGATTAGAGCGTTATAAAGCGCTTTGCTATTAGCGGTTAAATTTATCTTTCTTTTCTCTTTTAAATAACAACCACCTTATCCTCTTTTCTCTCCCTTTTTTTCTTTAGCCAATAATCAATAACAATTTCTTTTACCTCTCTTTAATTTTTTCTCTACCTTTAATCAACCCTAATTAAAATATTTATATCTTCCTTTACGGCCATTAATAAGGTTAAAGGCAAGGGTAAAAAAATAGCTCCTCCGAAAAAGAATTTAAGCTTTTTTTCTATACCCTCTTCCTTCTATAAACCAATACCCTTTTTTTAAAATTCATCTTTTTCCGCTACCCAAACTCCTTCCTAATACTTTTCTACCGCCCCGCTAATATCCCTTTCAAGAAAACCCATCTTTTTATCCGCTAAAAACGCCTTAATCCCTAATTACAATTATTATATCGTCTTTTATCGCCAACCAACTAATCTAAGCTATACCAATTATTCTATTAAAACCCGCTTGCTTTTCTTATCGATCATCTTCTCTTTCCTTCGCAGAAACGTTAATCACCATTATCGTTTATAAGAGCTTAAGAAAGATAATTAGGAAAATATCGATAAGCTCTTTTATATTATCCTCCTAAAATATAAGCAAATAATCTAAAAAATTGTACGAGAAAAGCTTAATAACCGCCTTCCTAACCGAATATTTATCGAATATAATAACGGACACCTTTTTAATAAATATTTATTTTTAATCGGCGATATTACCGACGCCCGAAAAAAAGCATCGCTCGTTATAACTTTCTTTAATAACCGGAATATAAACCCTTACAACTATTATCTCGCCCGTCAATCCCATAATTATTACCAATCTAATTATATAGGTTTAAAATTATATACTATATTTCCCTTCTTCGAATACCGCTCTATTCCTGATTTCTATCGAAGAGCTTGCGCTAATTATATCTATTATATCGAAACAGACAAATATATATTTAATAAATATAGCGACATCCCAATTATCAAAAGTGCTATAACCAAAATAAATACCCTCCTTTCCTCCTCCTCTTATTTTAATCAAAGATTGACGATACCTAAAATATAGAAATAAGCTTTAAAGGATATATCTTTCCGCTTTATTATTAAATATAACCTATTGTATCGATAACGATAAAGATATCGAAGTTATTAAAACGGCGGAGCGGGTAAAATAAAAAAAAGCTTTTTAGCTTCGATTAGATCTGCCTAACGCAAAGGAAAGCCGCCAATCTTCTTCTATAATACCTTTTCTACCCTTACTAGCCAAAGCTTTTTTTTCGAAACCTCCTCTTTCTTAAATTTCCTTTCGACCAATTCCACCTATACCAACAAAGGCTTTTTCCTCGAAACCTCCTTCTCCTTAAATTTCCTTTTAGCTAACTCTACCTCCTAAAAAGCCAAACCTTCGCGAAACTCTTACCTTTACCTCGAAACCTCCCCTTACTCCATTTTCTTATCAATAGCTAGCCAAAGCTACCAAAAAGCCTAAGGCTAATTAGAAAGAGCAGATATTTATATATCGCCTTAAAGCGCCGTCGCTTAAAAAAAATCTCTTTAAAAAAAAACAAAGCTAGGCCTATATTTCCTAATTTAATAAAGAAAGAAAAAAAGAAATAGGAGTTAAGGTAGAAAATAACCTAAAATAATAATCAAAGTAATAAATATATAATAATTATCCTTAGATATACCCAACGCTATATTTTAGAACGGGGGTAATCTTAAATTTTAATAACCGTTAACGATGATTTTCTTTTCGGAGCTTTCTTTTTTATAAAATAAAATATTTCGATTTTAATAAAGGGAATAATTCAGGAAATATCCGTTTAAACTAAGTCGTAGTTTATATTAATTAAAATAGCAAAATAAATAGAAACGGATTATAAAAATTTAAAGCAAAAAATAAAAGAAAACGATTATATTTATACCTCTACCTTTTAATCAGCTATCCTTCATAATTAGCGCCTAAAGGCCAGGGTTCCCGTTAAATGCTTTAGCTTATTGCTACCCGTAGAACTCCAATTATCTCCGAATCCTTTTAATAAAGCTCCTTTTTATCCTGATCTAACGAAAGCCGTTAAACCATCTGATTCTATTAAAAAAGTCCCAAGTACATCTAATTAAAATATTCCGGGAATCCCGTAGAGGCTAAATATATTGTCGTATACCTTCTTCCTTTAATGATCTATTAATAGTTTCAACGCTTATAAAGATTATATACAAATATATAATAGCCAAGCGATTAAGGTCCTATTTAGCATTAATATAACGCGGATCGAAATTAAAATCGCCGTATAATTCTTTTATTCGAATATTCGCTTAAATAATTATTATTTCTATTTAGGCTAGATATCGTGAAAAAGGAGATAAAAGCTGGCCAAATATGGCCTTGCTTCCTTTTACGTTGATTAAAACTAAAGGATAGCTACGATAAGCGGCCCTGATTAATAAGTTAATGCGCCTTGTGATTAGGACCGATATTGGCTTTTTTGAAATCCTTAAATAGGCCAATGCTAGCAAAGCCCTTTGATTAAAGGCCTTTTTTGCCTTAAAAGCGATCTTCCTAGCTCTATTTTAGCGTTTTAGCCGTATAGCACTATTTATACCTCGGCGGGCAGGTAAAAAGGTTATCGTCGGTGCCGATATTGATTATAGGGTTATTATTAGATATCTCGATATTATAAATATTTTTAAAATAATTATATATATTGATATACCGACCTGTTCTAATATCGGCAAATATAATAGTAAAGAAATCAAAAGAGAAATTAGTGTTGGGCCGGCTAAAATTAGCAAAGTTTTCTAATTAGAAGCTTTTTTTATTTTAAAAGTAATCCTGGTATGCCTATATTTGGCAAAAAGAAAAAAGGGCAATTAGCTTGGCGAGCCAGGATCGTAAAAAAAGATAGGTTTCGTAACGCTTTATAATAGCCAAAGCTACCTCTTATCGGAGCAAACCGAATATGGTGGTATTCCTAAACAACCAGCACCCAGCCTTATCGGAGCGAACCGAATATAGTGGTGCTTTCAAGAAAGGTAAATCGCATAGGGGAAATCAAGCCAAAAAGATTAAAATCATCAAAGCGCTAGCCAACGCTCTCCTCCTACCCCCGAAATAACGGCCGACGGAGAAATTACGGTAGAGCAAAGCCGTCAACTCGCCGTATAAAGATAACCACCGAAAAACCTTATCGAGAAAACATAAAAGGTTTAAAATAGAAAACATCAGCCTCCGCCCAATCGCCTTTAATCAAAAATTCATTTTCGAAGAAATCTTATATATCTACCCAAAATAATTAAATAACTTAAATTTCCTCCCTTTTATTTACCCTTCTTTATTAAGCTCTTATCTTTATTAGATAAATGGTTTCTAATTTATCTTTACTCTAATCAAAGTTTTCCTTATTAAATTCAACCTCGGAAAAAATAAAAATCGGTATTAAAGCTAGCGGCACGTTAACGAGGATTATCCGTAAAAGCTAGATTTCCTTAAAAGCTAAGGCAAAACCTTCCAAACGCTCCTAAACTTTCTCCCTTTCTTTATTAAGATCTTTTTCCTATAGCATTAAAAGCTCTAACTACTAAATCCCTTGATTATCTAATACAAATTTCTTTAATCTCTTGGCTGAAAACGTTCCTACGATTGGGTAGCTTTCTATCGTCTATAAACGATAAATCTATTTCGAAAAGACCTCTGCTACTTCGAAAAAACTAAATTAGCGATATTCCAATTTCCGGCTTACTTTATAATCAATATTACGGACATCGTTATACCTTAAAACAATATCACCGATTTCTAACCGCTTTTTCCTCAAATATTAATTTAGGCTACGGCGATACGCTGCTAATACCCGTCGCTCGTACATTCTCTTATAAACCTTCCTAATAATTTCTTTATATTCTAAAAGCATTTTAACCCGATTATCCAAAATATCTAAAAGATCTTAATTATATTCCTAAGCTAAAATTCGCTAAATAAGCACATCAACCTCTATAGAAATAATAAACTTAAACCCATATATTAAAAAAAACGGTATATATCTATAAATAAAATAGTAAATAGTATAATCGATAAAAAGCGCTATATTTAAAATTTTCTAACTAATTTTTGCTCCGTAACCTAATATTTTAAAAAAAATCATAACAAAACGAATATACCCTCTTTCTACAATATTATTAACCCGAAGGTTATACGCTAAAACCACCATTCTTTATATTCCGAAATGATAAAATATAATAGCGAATTTAGCTATAAAGGCTTAGTAGCCGTCAATTACTATTACTAAAGGAGCTCCGTGGCGGTATAAAACAAAATTTATAAAAAAATCCGTAATTTTTTTGGCGGCTAAGCTAGGTTTTACGATAGCTTTAATCTAATCCGTTAAATCGTCTCTAGTTTTAAATAAAAAATAAATCTTCCCTCCTAGGCCTAGAATATATTGTTAATCTATATAAATCTTTATCTAAAGTTAATTAGGGCAAATAAGAATTATTTTTTCGCTAAAAGTCCTATTATCGATTTAAAAATAAGTGAAATATATACGACACGTATTTTCGATTTCTACATACTAACCTTTCCAATAATATAACATCCTTATTCGATAATAGATCGCCTTTTGGCTACAATGCCCAAATTAGCTATAATATTCGCGAATAATCTAATATCGCAATTTTAGGTTATCCATTATATATCTTTTTTAAAAATCCCGCTATAAATCTAATCAATACCATAAATAGCCATTAATAACCTAATATTTGGTTACCGTTGATCGGAAGTGTGCTTTTTACGAAGGATTCATTTTAAAATCTAAAAAAGCATAGCTAATCTCCGATATATAAGCCAACTTTTTTTAAATCCTCGGTCTAAAAAAGCTTTAGATTTAATAATATATCGTACAAAATCTTAATAATAAATCTAATTAGAATATTAAATTAAGCATCAACTTAATTTTCAATATCTTCTTCGGTTTCCTTTTTATTAACGTCGGCTTGAATAATAAATTTACGAAAAAGAGAATTAACTACCGAATTCTTTTTGCCTGGAATATAACGGATTATGAAATCAAATATTCGGATTACGCCTAGCTAACGGGTAATTAGAGCTCCTAGCACATCGGTATTAGACTTTTTCAACTATTAAGCAAAAGTATTGCTATTAATTTCCAAAAGGAAATATATACCGTATAACCAATGGCGAAATTTCCGAATATAATAAAAAGCATTTTTAGCTTCTCTTTTTATCTAATTATAGCCTTTCTCGGCTTTTAACTATATACTATTTTTATATCGGACTAAATGTCGTCGTTCTTTAATATAATAGAAAAGTACTCTACCCTATCTTTTAAATCTAACGTTAAATATTAAGATGATTTCCCCCACCGAATAATCGATATTTACCAAGATTGGCTTCGAGGTAATCAGAATTTTAATCTTATTTATAGCGGCTTGCTGATTAAGGCCTTATTAGAATTTAGCACTTTTTTTATAAAATTTATAAAAAAGCGCTTAATAATAGCAATCTTTTTATATTACCCGTAATAGAAATTGTATAAGTTTTAAAAGCTTTTGACTTTGCTAACATTAGCATAAGGAGGCTATTTAATAATCTTCTTAACCTTATTATCCATCGGTGTTCGCCTAATTGAGTTATAGGTATAGCCCAAGATATTTACCCTTTTACGGCATTATTAAAATTTAACGGCAGCAATAATCCCACTGGCTAATTCAATATTATATAAGACTTTATTAATATTAATTAGATATTCTAGGATAAATCGACGAACACCAGGCAATTCAACAACCTCTTGACCACCGTAATCGGTTTTAGGGCCTTTAACTGGTATATCATTAACGAAAAGCCGGCATACTATTAGGATTAGGTTATAAAACAACCTATTGACGATCCTCTAGAATTAAGCTATTGAATTGGTAGCATTTTAAGGAAGCGTATATATTCGAAAAAGGCCTAATAGAATTGAAATCGTCGTTAAATCTCTGCTAACTAGGTGCAATATCACCTGGTTATACCTTAAGAAAAAATCCAAAAACGAGAGAATCTTATATATGCCAAAATCTTTAATAAATTCATCGGCGTTTAAAGGGATTTAGGCATCTCTGATCGTTATATAATTATAACTTTAGCCATTATTAATAAAGCGATATTTACCATCTTTCTTTTCTACGAAAAACCAACGATTCCGGTAAACGCTATGCGACTCTTCTAAAATACCTCGCTTAATTCGTATGCGAAATATATCATTAGCTACCATTCTCAAGGCCTTTAGAACAACATTATTTCGATTTTAAAAAGCGTTATAATTAATAGTGCAGATGATCTAAGGCGGTGCGATATCTTTATTAAATATACCGATATATTACCACTCCCACCCTAACGCCGCTTTACGGCAAGAAATGATATATCTAAATAGCTAGCGCTCCTGATCAAACAAAGTTATATAATTATCGACCATCATTATAATTAAACGGTCGTCCGTAAGCCTTTCGCCAATAGGCATAGCTAAAAATCTTAATTTAACGAAATAATTATAAATATTAGGTAAGGAAATCTAAGGCAGGTTTACAACCTCCTTTTTACGGCGTTATTTCTAGCTAATATTCCTTTCTAAAATAGACCTATCGGAACGAACATTATTAATTAAGCGCATTTTATCGGCTACTTTCTTATACATACCGTTCAATTAAGGAAAAATATAATTTAGCTCCTTTTTACCCTTTATTAAAGCCCGATCAAAGAAAGCTAGGCTTAATCTATTTATCTCGGCACAGATAAATAATAAAGGCGGGTTTAATAAAATATCTATAAAAACTAGCTTATCCCACCCTTTATTTTTAATAATTAATTATTAACGTGCGTCGCTTATTAAAAAAGAATCCAAGCATATTATCACCCTCTCCTTATCTTAGAGTTGCTTAAAAATATCCTTCGGGATTTGAAATTATAGCAAATTTTGAAACTTTCCTAGCGGCACGAAATCGATCATGCTTGGATTCTGGTATGCCTGATCAGAACCTAAAGCTAATTTCCCGATATTTTGAATATAAAAAGAGATTAATTTTTATTGCCCAAAATATAAACGAATCGATCAATACCAAATAATAATCTAACTACTAGCCTATTCTCTATTTTCTCAAATTAATAGCTGGTTATCAAAAAGAAAGGCATACCGAGAATGATATTAAACGTAATACCGTCAACGCCATTATCAATAATAAATATAATAAGCAGAAGATTAATGCTACCGATATAAATCGGGCACTCCATTACACCGACGATTTTAACGATACCACCATCATAAAAAATAGAATTAATACCTTTAACGCTAATCATTTAAAGCTAGTTCTTTCTGACATATAATAGAAGGATAATATTAAACTCAGCCCTAATATCCATCAACACACTAAAAAGCTTATTCGTCGGGGCTCCTATACAAATATTAAGGTACGGCGACGAGCTTATGCCTCGCTCTATAATGCCAAACGCTTAAATATTCAACTTAATACTATTCAAATTCAAATAACTGCCGAATATAAAAATTTAAAAAGGATTATAACTTAACAGCGCTAAGATAATATCTGACCATTCCCCGTTATATTAAACCACTCTCAAACGCGACAACTCATCCGCAACAATTAAATTTTTTCCCAAAATATATTAAATACCCAAATTCTCCAAATTTAGATATTTTATACTCTAATCGGAGATATCAACCTTACGGAAAGGTGCCAATATGCTCGGATATATCTAAAAAACGTTAACGAAAAGATTCGCTAAGCGACTAATTAATAACGCCCCCTTTTCTATTTCGACGATAATAATCTTAATGCCTTTGCTCTTATTATAAACCTATATAATAGCCTAGATGATTAATTAATTAATTCTATCGATTTAAAACAAATCCTTATTAAGCATATTCGTCTTTCTTTAAAAAAAGAGCCGAGCGACCTCCTAAGTGGGAATCAAGATTAGAAACGCTTCAACTTTTTCATTTAGCCCAACTAAAATTCGAAGCCGGCCTCGGCGGATAAATAGGTTAACGGCGGAAAATGGAATAAATATAGCCTCCGTAACTTCCGGATCGGGAATTCCTACTATAATATCTAAAACAGCTATATCTTTAACCCTAACGGAATATAAAAAACGATTTAAATTAGGCATAACTAATTTAAATATCCTCCGATTAAAGCTAACCATACCTCCTATTAAAACTTCTAAAGGTATAAGAGAATTACTTAATCTCATCCTCTTATTACTAGCTAAAATATTTAAATCCACTATTTTAGCTTCCTTAATATAAAGGTTCCGAATTATCTAAGGATTATACCCAACGTAAAGGCTAATAGTAACCTTATTCGAATTCAGCTATAACTAGAGATAATTAATCCGCTTATTTTTAAAAGCAGCTAAACGAAGATTATTAATAATAAAGCTAATACTAAACTTAGCTTTACCCGCTTTATAAGGATTCTTAACTACCTACTCCTTATAATATTTTATTATAGGCTTAGCGATATAGTTTTAGGATAAAAAAGCCAATCGTCCAAAAGCATATTTAACGATACCACCGGGCTTATTACGCCATAATCGGACTATATCGGGGTCCAAAACTTCGTCGACGCCCATTTCGATCTCTTCCTTAATTCTTAATTTCTAATTAACGCCTTAAATTTTATTAATATATAAAAATCCATAAATAATCATTTCGTCCAGCTAAAGATAATTTAAAGCATTATGATTAAAGCTACCGTAGCCATAATAAACCAAAAAAATCCCGTTTTTATAAATAATAACGATAATATTGGCGAACTTATCTATTTAGAAAGCCATTTCCTTATCCCACCCCTAAAAAGCATTTAAATTCAAAATAATACAAATCTAATTATAAACATGACCTTTAGCACGAAAAGTTATTTTCTTTATAACGTCCTCTATCTTAATTCTTTAATTAGCCATGATATCCTCGAACATCTTCTATATATACAGCTTTATATATTCGAATTGCTTAATCAAATCATCGACAATAGCTTCCTTAGCCGCTACCACTTTAACTTCTTAAACGCTGCTTAGAGCCTTCCGGAGTAAGGTTTTCGCTAGAGCAGCCTAAAGATTAGAGGGCTATAAAGCAACCTTAGCTACCGGCGCAAACCGAACTAAACGATTCGCAATAAATTCGGGGTTCTAACCAAAATCAATATCCTAATTAAAGCTACGCATAAATATATAAAACTATGGTCGAATTAGATCGATACCCGTTATAAATTCCTAAAGGGAATATTTAGTTTCGCCTCGTAAACCCAAAACACGCTTATCCAACTAACGTTCATCAATTATACCCTTAGCCGCTTTACGAACCTTAAAAAATAATTCGGACTAAAGACCTTTTTCAAACTCGAAAGTTCCATAATCTACCTAAATAAGCCGCTTCCTCTATTTAATGCTTAGGTTGCTATAGAACTCGCAAATTTAACGAAGAGGCTAATTAGACCTTTTTTAAAAATTAACCATATGTGCGTACCAATCATAAGCAAAGGCGAAAGACATTATTATCTCGGGCTCCTCCGGATAACGATTTCGCATTAACGTTATCAGCCGATCGTTAATAAGGAAATTATGCTAACTATTATAAAAGATAAAAGCGTTTTTCAAACGAGCCTAAGCGTCTTTCTAATCCGTACAATATTACAAAACCCCTTTAACCTTAATGCCTAGGGCTATATCGATAATCTACTACTATAAGGCCGAAATCAGATTTTTATCATTAAAATAAAGGCGACGTTTAATAACATCAATCTCTAAAAAAAACTCGGTAATATTATGACTATTAAAAAGGTGGGCCAACTCGTTCGTAAAGATCTCCTGAATCGTACGCGAATTCTTAATAGCTCTACTTAAAGCTTCGGCCATATAGGCGTTAAACGGCGAATAAACCCGGGTAAAACATCTAATAAACTAGCTCCTAGCTAAACATCGGCTATAAGGAAGGACAAAAGTATCATTACTACCCTCGTCCTTCTTATAGCTAATAAAAGGATATTAAAGAGATAGATTTTCCGTAAATAAGGTATCCTTCCCACCTAAGGAAGATCTTCTAATATCGGCCAAAGCAATATTAGATAATTTAAACTATTTCCGGCCAAAAAGGTCGTCGGCGACCTCGGGGATTTTCTAATCAAATATAATATAGAAAAATAGAAAATAAAATATAAAAAACTATACAAAATTCGCGAAAATAATATTTTTAATATTAAAGCTTTTTCTCAAATAAAAATATACGAATAAAAAAATAGGCAAAAACCCAAAAAAATAAGCAAAGCTTATAAGAATCGGTATACAAATGCACTTAATTAGCGAAAATATAAAATCGAATCATTAGGTATATAAGGAGGGGTTATTAATGGTATAAAATTATGGTTTTCCGAAGGCGATAGGGAAAAAAGAAAAAAGGAAAACGTCCCTTAAAGAATAACCCAATACCCAATCTTCTTTTATACCACTTTAATTAAAATCATAACTAACTATTAGCTCCTATATCTTTACCGCTTTAATACTTTATAAAATTCCGAAATAACGATCCTCCTCCTCTCATATACGAAGATTCCTTAATTCAAAAGCTTCGTATAATTTTAAATTTTTATAAGATTTCCGTAAAGCTTATATTTCTCGATATATTATACCCGTAATAAATATAAAAAATAAACCCGGAACTCGCTTATTTCCGATCAAAAAGATCAAATTCGCTAGGGTTTATACCTAACCTCCCTTTTTTCCGCTAAATCGGCGGCGTAACCTTTACAGCCTATATTCTCGTAATCCTCCAAAATCCATCCCATACCGCGGCAAACATACGCCATATCCTTAAACTATCTCGATAAATAATATTACATTAAATATACTCCTTAATCCACAAAAACCATCCCGAACCATAGCAAATCCGCGCCATATTCCTAAACCACTAAAGGCAATATATCTATCCCGTATATCGGATAATTATCGTTATATACATATTATTCTAATTAAATACGGGATTATACCGGAAAATTATTAAAACGCTAAGAAAAGCTAAAATAAATATAATATAAAAAAAAAGGTAATTATTACGGGAATAATAAATCAAAGAAAATACCAAATATTAATTTAAAAAAAAGAATATCCAGAAAGCTTAATATAAAGATATAGCTACCGAACCGTCAAAGAGAGCTCTATAATAAGCTATATCTTGACAACCGTCAGAAGAAATAAATATAGGTTATAAATCCATAAAACAGTATTCCGGCTCGAAGGACCAATAAACCAAAGCATGGCCAGTAAGGCCCACGTAATGGACTCGCCAAAACATATTATTAACGTCTAACTTAACGGCGCTGCTAAAGCCGATAGGGAGAATCGGAATCGGGGTACACACAAGCTCAAAAGCACACAAAAGTTATAATTTAGAATGGTCACATTCTGATCAAAGTTGGGGCATCAAAATCAAATTATATAAAACGAAGGGAAGAAAAACAAATACCAAAACTAAAACTAAAGCCCAAAAAGAAAATCACCGTCCTGACTGCTTTATACCCGTGATCCTACCCTGATCAAGGCCCAAAACACCCTATCCCCACCCCCCAGGTACTCCTTCCACACCTTGCCCCAGCACACCATAGCTAACTAAAGAATCAAGATAAAGGACGCTATAAAGAAAATGACCTTTCGTGCCAAAAGCTATACTTATAATCAAATTCGCACTACTTTAAATTTAAATGCTTTTTAGGGGTAAGATAAGGAAGTGGCTTTTTAGATGGACGAATTCGCTAATATTACCGTTATTACTCGTAAAGACGGGATTCCTTTAATCTGTTATAGCTATGGTAGCTTTGATTATAATATTCTAAATTATCTTTAATTAGACGAAATGATTGCTTATAGACTCTTATATATTAATAGAATCTAAGGCGTTAATTAGAAACTAAGAATCAAAAAAGAGATCGATATAAGCGTCGACGAAGCTTTAGACCCTGATATAATCCGATTATAGCGTAATAAGCCCGGTAGCATTGTTAAATACGCTTTTAAACGATTGGCTTTTTTATTCTAAAACTATATCGCCAAGCTTATAGTGAAATGCTATAAGGAGTAAATGGCTAAAAATCTTTGTAAGGCGGGTAAAATTAAATTTGGTATCGGCTTTATTATTAATAATCTTTATCTAGCCGCTTTTAAAAATAAATAGATCAATTACCTTTAATTATAGCTAAATTCGAATAAGGCTATTATTGGCCTTTATATTAGGTATAGTCTTTAAATAATTCGGAACCTTTATATTGGGGAAGCTAAAGTGGTGGATTTAAATGCCTTAGCTAATAATAAGAGGATAAAACCAAATAATCCTTTTATACCCCCGGAAATCTTAATAGGAAATGTGGTTAATTTTGATCGGAGGATATTTATGCTAATTATATTTAGTTTAAATCGTTCCCTATATTCCGTTAGGGTTAAAGATATAGCTGCTTTTGATATTATAACGGGTATTCCCGATCCGGAAATTACAAAGGCCATACCCGTTCTACCTTCCGCCGCTAACCCACCTATCCGCCGAAGCCGGCCTCGAGCTTTAATTAAGCTAGATAAAAAAGTTAAAGCGTTTTCAATTTTAACTCCTATCTAAAAGGTCGCTTGACTCTTTTTTTTTAAAGAAAAACGAATATATTGAATAAGAATTTATTCTAAATCGATAAAATCAACTAATTAATTATCTAAGCTATTATATAGATATATAATAAAAGCAAAAACATCAAAACCACCATCGTCGAAATAGAGGAAAGGGCTCTACCAATTAATCGTTTGGCGAACCTTTCCGTTAATATTCTCCAGATATATCCGAGCATATTAACACCTTTTTACAAAATTAATATCTCCGATCAAAATATAAAATACCTAAATTTAAAAAACTTAGCTATCCAATACGTTTTAGGAAAAGATTCAATTGCTACGGATAAGTTATCGCGTTTAAAAGTGGTTTAATATAACGGGGAATAGTCAGATATTATCCCAGCGCCGTTAAACCATAATTCTCTCTAAATCTTTATACTCGGCAGCTATCTAAATTTGAATAACGCTAAATTAAGCACTCAAACGTTTAACATTATAAAGCGAGGTATAAGCTTGTCGCCGTACCTTAATATTCGTATAAGAGCCCCGACGAATAAGCTTTCTAATATATTAATAGATATTAGGGCCGAATTTAATATTATCCCTTTATTATATATCAGAAAGAACCAACTTTAAATAATCAACATTAAAGGTGTTAATTCTATCTCTTATAATAATAATATCGTTAAGATCATCGGTATAATAAAATGCCCGATTTATATCGGTGGCATTAATCTCCTATTTATTATATTCGTTATTAATAATAATATTGACGGCATTATATCTAATATCATTTTCGGTATGCCTTTCTTTTTAATAATTAGCTATTAATTTAAGAAGATAGAGAATGGGCTAATAGCTAGATTATTATTTAGCATTGATCGATTTATTTATATTTTAAGCAATAAAAACCAATCTCCCTTTATACTCAAAATATCGGGAAATTAGCTTTAGATTCTGATCAAGCATATTAGAATCTAAAGATGATCGATTTCGTGCCGCTAGGATAATCTCAAGATTTACTATAATTTCAAATCCCGAGGGATATTCTTAAGCAATTCTAAAACGGGGAGAAAATGATAACATATTTGGACTCCTTTTTAGCAAACGACGCATATCAAAAACTCACTACTAAAAGTAAAAGGTAGGATAAGCTAATCTTTATAAATATTCCATTAAACCCGCCCTTACTACCTATCTATACCGAAATAAATAAGCTAAGCCTGGCTCTTTTTGATCGGGCCCGAATAAAGGGTAAAAAAGAGCTAGATTATATTCTTCTTTAATTAAACGGTATATATAAAAAAGTAGCCGATAAAATACGTTTAATTGATAATGCTCGTTCCGATAGGTCCGTCCTAAAAAGGAATATTAGCTAGAAATAACGTTATGAAAAAGAGTTTACAAACCTGCTTTAAATTTCCCTATCTAATATTTATAACCGCTTCGTCAAACTAAGATTCTCAGCTATACCCATTGGCGAGAAGCTTATAAACGACTGTTTAGCTACGATAATGGTCGATAATTACACAACTTTATCTAATTAAAAGCGCCAGCTATTTAAATATATTAACTTTTGCCGTAAAGCGGCCTTAAAATAAAAATAGCAATATATCGGTATATTTAATAAAGATATCATACCGCTTTAGGTTATCCGCACTATTGATTATAACGCTTTTCAAGATCGAAATAATATTATTCTAAAGGCTTTGAGAACGATAGCCAATAATATATTTCGCATATAAATTAAACGAGGTATTTTAGAAAAGTCGTATAACGCTTACCAAAATCGCTGGTTTTTCGTTAAAAAAAAAAGACGGCAAATATCGTTTTATCAATAATGGCCAAAATTATAATTGTATAACGATTAAAGATGCCTAAATCCCCCTAAACGCCGACGAATTTGCTAAAGATTTTAATATATATAAGATTCTCTCGTTTCTAGATTTCTTCTTAAGGTATAACTAGATAATATTGCACCTAATCAATAGAGATTTAATAAGAATTTCAACTCTATTAAGCCTTTTTCGAATATACACGCTTCCTCAAAATAATACCAATTCAATAGCTTAATTCTAAAAGATCGTTAATAGGTTATTCTATAACCTGATCCCAATGATATGCCGACCTTTCGTTAATAATATACTAATCAAAAGCCCTAAAACCGACTACGGCGATTAAAAGGTTGCTAAACTACCTAATATTCGTCGATTTATCCTAGAACATCTAATCAACGTTAATAAAGTTTTATACAATATTAAGCTAACCGGTAGGACTATTGCTACCGTTAAATCTCAATAATGCCGTAAAAAGGTAGATATCTTAAATTACACCTATAGCTTAATTAGGCGAATACCGATAAACGACAAAGTCAAGAAGATTATTAAATAGCCTCCTTATACCAATATCAGCGAAATCAAAAAATTTTAAAGCTTATGCAATTTCTATCGCGGGTGGTATAAGAAAATTGCTATCATTAAGCGCCCTCTTACAAACCTTACGAAAAAAGGTGCCAAATTCTAATAAGGCCCTAATCAATAAGCCGCTATAAATAAGATCAAAGTTCTAATCACCTCGAAACCAATTTTGGTAAATATCGACTACTCAATAGAAGAAATCATTTTAATATTTAACGTTAAACCTAAAAAATAAGGTAAAGCATTTTTTTATTATATTAGAAAACGACGATATTTAATCCGGTACGAAAATAATATATAATCAAAAGCCGAGAAAGGCTATGATCAAATAAAGAAAAAAGCCAAAGGTGCTTTTTATTATATCCGGAAATTTCGCCACTAATTATACAGCATACACTTTCTTTTAAAAACTAACAATAATATTTTTATTTAATAATTAAAAAGGTCTAATACCAATATACTAAAAGCTTTAATCACCCATTAGCTAAGCGTAATCCGAATGTTCGATTTCACAATCCGCTATATTTTAAGTAAAAAGAATTCGATAATTAATTCCTTCTCTCGCAAACCTATCACTTAAGCCGATATTAATAAAAAGGAAACTAAAGAAAATATTAAAGATTAGATTAATGCCCAACTCAATATTCTAACTAAGCCTATTACTAAAACCTTATATGATACGCTATTAAACCTAAAGCTTTTTTAGACTAAAGATTCAAAAAAGCTGGCCTATATATCGGAGATTAACTATATTCCTTTAAACCTTAAAATAAATCTTTCGCAAAAAGCATATCTCCGATTAATAATAACCAAATATTAGGTTATTAATAGCCACCTATAATACCGATTAGATCTATAACGGAACCTTTAAAAAAGATATATAATAAATAATCTAAAATTGCAATATTAAATTATTCGCGAATATCATAGCCAATTTAGATATCGTGGCCGAAAGGCGACCTATCATCGAATAAAGATGTTATATTATTAGAAAAGCTGGTACGTAAAGGTCGAAAATACATATCGTATATATCCCACTTACTCCTAAATCGATAATAAGATTTTCAGCGAAAAAATAATTCCTATTTACCCTAATCAGCCTTAGACAAAGATTTATATAAATTAGCAATATATTCTAAATCCAAAAAAAAAAACTTACCTTTTGCTTAAGGCTAAAGACGATCTAACGGGTTAGATTAAAACCACCGTAAAGCCCAACTTAACCACAAAAGAAATCACAGATTTCTTTATAAATTTTATCTTATACCGCTACGGGGCTCCTTTGGTAATGGTAATTAACAGCCACCAAACCTTTATAGCTAAATTCGCCACTATATTTCGTTATTTCGAAATATAGAGAATAGTGGTTTTAGCGTATAACCCTCGGGCTAATAATATTATAGAAAAAGGGTATATTCGTTTTACTACGATTCTTCTCAAAATATTAGGTTATAAAATAAAGGTTAGCTAGAAAACTCTAAATATAACGCTCTTTATCGATTATACCACCTATTATTCTAATCACAAATATACACCGTTTTTCTTAATATATAGATTTGAGCCTATTATTCTTATAAAGGTTAATGTGCTGATTTAGCGAATTCTAGCCTAAGAACATAACCAAGATTTTCTAAATATTTTGGTCAATCGGGTTAAAATGCTCCTAAAATATAAAGAAATTATTAGGAAGGTTCGTAAAAGAGTATATAAGCGATGGGTATTAGCGGCGTATCGCCGTAGCCTAAATCAATATTTAAGGAAAAAGCGGTTAAAAATCGGTGATATTATTTTAAAGTATAACGACGTCTGTAATATTAATTATAAAGCAAGCCGGAAATTGGAATATCGTTAATTTAATCTTTTCGAAATAATAAAAGTCTTTCCGAAATAGGCCTACTGTTTGTAAACGATAAAAAGCTACCTAATCGTAGGAATATTTTTAGCTAAAAGATTAAAGAAATTTATATTAGATAATTAAAGGATTTAGCAGTTAGAGCTTCCAATGCTATAGGAAAGAGATCCTAATAAAGAAAAAAAGGAAATTCAAAAGTATTTAGAAAATCTTGCCCTAACTCTTAAAAAAATTTAGCCTCCGCGGGTAATTTTCGTTAACGTGCCGCTAACTTTAGCACCGATTCTTATCTTTTCTAAAGATAAATCTAATAGGGAAAACTCTAATTAAAATAAAGATAAACTAAAAACCATTCATTTAATAAAAATAAAAGCTTAATAAAGAAAAGCAGATAGAAAGGAGGAAATTCAAATTACTTAATTATTTTAGGTAGATATATAAAACTCTTTCGAAAACGAATTTTTAATTGAAGGCGATTAGGCGGAGGCTAATGCCTTTTACCTTAAATCTTTTATATTTTTTTCGATAAGGTTTTTCGGTGGTTATTTTTATACAGCGAATTGATAGCTCCGTTTCGCCGTAATTTCTCCGCCGGCCGTTATTTCGAAGGTAAAAAGAGAGCGCTAGTTAACGCCTTAATAATTTTAATCTTTTGGCTTAATTTCCCCGCGCGATTTACCTTTCTTAAAAGCACTACTATATTCGGTTCGCTCCGATAAAACTAGATATTGGTTATTTAGGAATATTATTATATTCGGTTTATTCCGATAAAAGATGGCTTTAGCTATTGTAAAGCATTACGAAATTTAGCTTTAGCTATTATAAAACGTTACGAAATCTATCCTTTTCTGCGATCTTGGCTTGCCAAGCTAATTGCCCTTTTTTCTTTTTGCTAAATATAGGCATATTAGGATTATTTTTAAAGCAAAAAAGGCCTTTAATCAAAAAACCTTACTGATTTTAGCCGGCCTAATACCAACTTTTCCTTTAATCTTTTTATTATTATATCTGCCGATATTAAAGCAGGTCGGTATATTAGCGTATACGACCATTTTAAAAATACTTATAATATCGAAATATCTAATAATAACCTTATAATTAATATCGGCATCGACGATAACCCTTTTATTTACCCGCGGAAATATAAATAATGTTATACGGCCAGAATGCTAAAGCAAAGCTAAGAGGATCGTTTTTAAAATAAAGAAGGCTTTTAATCAAAGGGCCTTGTTAATATTGGCTTATTTAGGGATTTTAAAAAGCTAATATCGGTCTTAATCAAAAAGCGCACCAATTTGCTAGTTAAGGCCGCCTATTATAGCCGTCCTTCGATTCTAATTATTATAAAAAGAAGCAAAGCTATATTTAGCTAACTCTTATCTCCTTCTTTACGATATTTAGCTTAAATAGAAATAATAATCATTTAAGCGAATATTCGAGCAAAAGAATCATATAGCGATTTCAATTTCGATCCACATTATGCTAATATTAAATAGGACCTTAATCGCTTAGCTATTATGCACCTATATACAATCCTTATAAATATTGAAACCACTAATAAACCATTAAAGGAAAAAAGCATACGATAATATATTCGGCCTTTATAGAATTCCCGGAATACTTTAATCAAATGTACCTAAAACTCTTTTAATAAAATTAAACGGTTTAATAGCTTTCGTTAAATTAAAATAAAAAGGGCTTTATTAAAAGGATTCGAAGACAGCTAAAATTCTATAGGTAATAATAAGCTAAAATATCCAACGGAAACCCTAGCCTTTAAATGCTAATCACGAAAGATAATTGATTAAAAGGTAAAGGTATAAATATAATCGTTTTCTTTTATCTTTTGCTTTAAATTCTTATAACCCGTTTCCATTTATTTTATTACTCTAATCAATATAAGCTACAACCTAATTTAAACGGATATTCCCTAAATTATTCCCTTTATCAAGATCGAAATATTTCATTTTACAAAAAAGAAAGCCCCGAAAAGAAAATCATCGTTAATAGCTACCAAAATCTAAAATTACCTCCGCTTTAAAATATAATATTAGGTATATCTAAAAATAATTACTATATATTTATTACTCGGATCACTATCCCGGGTTATTTTCTACCCTAACTTTTATTTCTTCCTTTCTTTTTTTACTAAATTAAAAAATATAAGCCCAGCCTCGCTCTTCTTTTAAAAAGACTTCTTTTTAAACGACAGCGCCTTAGGGCGATATACGAATATCTACTCTTCTTAATCAGCCCTAAGCTTTTTAGCAGCTTTAGCTAGCTATTAACGAAAAGGTAAAGCAAAGGGAGGTTTCGAGGCAGAGGCAAAAGTTTCGCGAAGGCCTGGCTTCTTAGGAGGTAGAGCTGGCTAAGAGGAAATTTAAGGAAAAGGAGGTTTCGAGGAAGAAGCCTTTGCTAATGCGGGTGGAGCTAATTAAAAAGAAATTTAAGAAAAAAAAGGTTTCGAAGAAAAAGCCTTAGCTAATAAGGGTAAAAGAGATATAGAAAAAAAAGATTAGCAGCTTTCCTTTACGCTAAGCAGATCTAACCGAGGCTAAAAAGCTCTTTTTTACCTTACCCGCTCCGCCGCTTTAATAATTTCGATATCTTTACTACTATCGATATAATAGATCACATTTAATAATAAGGCGGAAAAACGTATCCCCCGAAACTTATTTTTATACTTTAGGTATCGTTAATCTTTGATTAGAATAAAAGGAAGAAGAAAAAAGGGTATTTATTTTAGCTATAACATTCTTAATAATTAGGATATCGCTATATTTATTAAATATATATTTATCTACCTCGATATAATAAATATAATTAGCGTATATTCTCCGGTAGAAATTAAGGATAAAGCGGCATTCGAAGAAAAGAAGCATAATATATAATTTCAAATTTATATAATTAGGTTAATAGTAATTACGAGATTAATAAGCAAGGCAACAATCGTAAAGGTTTATATTCCGGTTGCCAAAAAAAGCTACGGCGAACGATGCTCCTTTTCGGATATCGGTGGCATCGCCGATTAAAGATAGATATCTATTAAAGGGGTATCCGTTATTACATTCGATAAACATTCGGTTAAGAAAGCGGCTATTAAGTTTATCTTATATAATTCTCCAAACTATCTATTTATATTTTAAAAGGATAATATAAAAAAGTTTATCAATATTTTCCTAATTATTTTTTTTAAACTTCTATAAATAGTAATAATAATTAGCGTTCCCGCGAGAGAAAAAAAAGATAATTGATAAAAAGAGTAAACGGGTTTTAATAGAATAGCTGATATAGCCTAGATTAATCGGTTAACGGTAGAAAACGATATAGCAATTATAATTAGGGATTAAGGCGTTTTTAGCGGATAGGAAAATAGGTTTTCTTAAAGGGGATATTAGCGGAGCGGTAGAAAAGCGCTAGGAAAGAATTTGGGTAGCGGAAAGAGATGATCTTTAAAGAAAGGGTATTAATTTATAAAAGGAAAGGGATATAGAAAAGAAATTTGAATTCTCCTTCGGAAAAAGAGCCATTTTCTTATTCTTACCTTTGGCTTTATTAATAGCCGTAAAAAAAGATATAATTGCTCTAATTAAAATTAACTAAAGGTAGAGAAAAAATAAAAAGAAGGTTAAAGAAATTATTATTAATTATTAGTTAAGAAAAAAAAGAAGAGAAAAAAGGATAAAGTGGTTATTATTCAAAGGAAAAAAGAAAGATAAATTTGACCGTTAATGGCAAAACGCTTTATAACGCTTTAATTAAATCTGCCGGCTATACCTAATTACGTTATTGCTTTATTATTTCTCTTTATTAACCATTATAAAGAATCACCAATTATCAAAAAGGAATTAGCAATTATAATTGGGTTAAAGCAAGTTTGCCCTTGATTAGATTTATTATAATTACGATAAGCAAGGCAATC
Source organism: Ophiognomonia clavigignenti-juglandacearum (assembly GCA_003671545.1). Classification (NCBI taxonomy): domain Eukaryota; kingdom Fungi; phylum Ascomycota; class Sordariomycetes; order Diaporthales; family Gnomoniaceae; genus Ophiognomonia; species Ophiognomonia clavigignenti-juglandacearum. The sequence goes on along the minus strand of PYFS01001267.1, from coordinate 2,712 downwards.
GCTATTATGATTATTATTTTACGGAAAGAGTATAAAGGTTAAATTTAATTTAAAAAGAAAATTTCTTTTTTTATTTGCTAACATTTGAATTTATTCTCTTATATATATTTATCTTTATATTTTACCTTTTTTATTATTTTTAATCCCTTATCTATACCCATTATTATCAATAACAATAATATTATTAATAATAATAATAATCTTATTTTTTTTATTAATATTTAAATATTCTCTTTTTCCTTTTTTTCCGATTTTCCCTCTTTTAATTAGACAATATAGCTGATCGCCGGATAAATACCCTTTTTCGAAATACTCTTTCTCTTTTTTCGCGCGGCTTTCCTATCACGAAGACCCTTTTTCCCGAAGATATTTAGATATATAGCTATATTCCTCGGGGCCCTATCTAACCTTCTTTTGCCCTTTTTCTTCGGCGTACTTTTAATTTTTTCGAAATTCGGGAATAAATAAAGAATATTGCCTTTATAATCGATAAAGATATATTGAGTTTGGATAATATAGAAGATTTTGATTACGAAGAAGCTATAATACGAATAATTACGAAAGCTTTTTTAAAAAAATTTTTAGGATAAATTAATAATTTTTTTTAAATTGGTAGTTTTTTTTAAATTAGATTCTTTCGTTTTAATCAGAGCTTTTATAAATCCTTTTTTTCTATACTTTTAGAATTCGGGTTTAGGTAAGCTGTTTTATATAAAACTTATTTTCCGCTATTATTGCTTATATCTAATATTGATTAGATTATGCCTTCGGTAAAGGCTAGCTTTATTAATTATGTTAGTTTTTATATTCGGCTAGCCGATTATTTTCAAAAGCGTTTTTTAAATTTTCTCCGCCGATTCGATATTAGGCTTAGCCGGCCGATATTTATTAACAAAAAGGTTAGAAATTATTTTTAATTTTAATCTGTTTGTATAGAAGATATGATGGTGATTTGTGCCGGGATTATATTTTTTAAATTATTTAATATGCGAGAATTTGGTTTTTTTAGCGCTTTTAAATTTAACGAGAGGCCTGATTATATATAATATTACCGAAGCGGATGGGGCTTTGTTAGGCTTATGTTTGGATCAGATATCGTTTGGGTTCTTTTTAGTATTTTATATTTCGTCGATATCCGTTTAATCTTCGTTAGAGATATGATCATAGGCAAATATGCTCCTTTCCTTTTACACCTTTTCCCGATAATCGCTTAGTTCTATCGTAAAAGCTAAAGAAAGGGCCGTATCTTGGGAATATTTATTGCTTTTTATATAAATAATTTTTATAATATTGAAATAACGATTAACGAAGGAGAGTTTATATTTAACTTCGATATAGTTAATCTGGCTAATTAATAGTTTATAGATTTACTCGAAAACGGGGTTTTAGCATTATACCAAGGCCCTTTCGATTTAGATAAAGAGGAAAAATCGAATTTTCGAATTTAAATAATTTATAATAATTTAAATGTTCGTTAAGTCGTTTTTATTATTTACCGGCAATAATATTTTAAGGTGCTAATCTATAATAAAGAAATAAGGATGGCCGATTTAATAGATTTTGCCTTTAAAGAGAAAAAAGAGGAAATAAAGATTTTAGAAAATATTTTGGATCGTTATATAAAGCTTAGGTTTGATCGGAGGGGTGGCTTAAAATAGGTCGAGACGATTAAATAAATTAATAATACGAGCTATGGTTTTTATATAATCAATAATCTAAAATTCTTTTTCCGGAAGCTTAATCTAAATAAAATACGATATAACGACTAAACCTAGAGCATTATATATTTAGGATTTTTTAATACGAAAGCGAAAAAGTAAATTAATATAAAAAAAATATTTCGGGGAATCCGATTAAAATTTAGAAAACTTAATACCTTTTTTTATAAATTTTAAAAAAATTAAATTAATTAGGGTATATTCTTTTAAATATTCGTTTTTTAGATCCCGGAGAAAAGCTTTATAGATTAAAAAGCAAAATTTAAAGAAAAGAGCTTTATTTATAAATAGCTTAAATTTAAGGATTATAAATTAGGCGGCCGTTATTATTTTATTCGCAAAAAAGATATAGATTTAAGGCAATTTATTTATAAAAAAGAGTTTCGAAAAAAAAATATTAATTTAAATAAAAATTCGGATAAAATTATTTTAATAAATATATCTTCCTTAGCATATTCGCTTATCCAGCTAAATCTTTTTGGGCTTATATAATTCCGATAATAAATTAATATTATTAAATTTAATAAGCCTATTATTCGGCTTTTAATTAATATTATTATAAATAAGGATTATATTATATTTTTATTTTATTATATCTTTGATTTTTAAGGTTAGGAGAAGCTATTATGCACCCCCGTAATATACGAGCTTATCCGGGAGGAGTAAAAAGAAGAGAGGGTTAGGAGGGCGGTTAAAAGGGTTATACGGAAAAGAGAATAGGTTATAAGTAAATAAAAAGTAAGTTTGGTTCGAGATTCTTCGGTAAAGGCTTTGAATCTCGAAAGGTGGTGTATGTTAGGGTAAAGTATAAAGGGAATATTTAAAGGTAGGGATAAGATATCTTAAGCTTTGATCAGGGTAGGATTACGGGTATAAAAGTAATCAGGATGGTGATTTTATTTTTAAACCTTAATATTAGTTTTTGGCATTTGTTTTCTTTTTTTCGTTTTTTATAATCTGATTTTAATACCCCTAACTCTGATCAGAATGTAAT
>PYFS01001266.1:0-26528 GCA_003671545.1 Ophiognomonia clavigignenti-juglandacearum | reverse complement strand
ACCTTCTTCGAATGTTCTATCCTATGTGCATACCGCGGCGGTTGGTGTGTACATAGGATAGAACATTCGAAGAAGGGTGCTTGCCTTCTTGTATGCAAATATTAGAAACGTTCGGATGGGTTTTCTTTCTGAATTTCGCAATATTTTGTGCGCTTTGTCTAAATGGCATGCTCTGATCCGCGCGGCCCGTCTGAACAAAGGTTTGTCGATCTTGGGGATCACGCATGGGCGAAGCTATATTAGTTTCACACTTTCCCATGTATTTTCCCCATTGCTGCTCTTACTCTTGGGTAAAGTTGGCCGTGGGAAGCTTGAATCCTATTATGTACCCAAGACACCCCCGAGTACCTAGGCACTGATGAGTATGGTACTTGGCTGACTTATCCCGAAAGCCTGACCTGATGCTTCAGAGCGCCGCTCCTCACCTGAGTACCAGAGTTCATTCAATGTTGGCATAGCGTCTGACACATATTTGCTATCGTTCGACAGCGGAGGCGTGCGCTTTTGTAGACTTCGAGGTTTTGTCCGTCAGATCTTCTATCTTTCTTTGGGTCTCAAGTGATGGATGGCACTTGGGAAGTTGGGAAAGCTCACAAGATGTGGAGTAGACATACCTAGAAATCTCAGTTACTAGACCAGTCAACAGAAAGTTCAAGCCAGTGTTCCTCCCGTCATCGCGGAAGCTTTACTTCTGTATCAGGAAAGTCAGCTGAGGCATCGAGGCAAGGCAGAGATCCGTCCTTGCCCAGCACAGCTGCCCAGGTGGTTGTTGCCTGCCAACCATGGCAGTAAGGCACTATGATGCCTGCCACGTTGACCTGCCGGCTTCGGCACCGATATTAACTCCACATGTCGACAGCTTCGCAGCCAATCACACGCCGTCTTGGCACTCGAACTGCGCGAGACTCCTGCCCACTTCACTCTCAAGTCCAAAGTTCCTACGTCGATGCAGTTCTAGTGATCGACCAGCCCGCTAATCCACCACTAAATTCAACGTCGACACAACACCAACAACCACTAGCCGACGACATCACCACTGGAATTGTGCACCTTACGACTTTGAGCACATTCAGACTATGCATTTCGGGACAAGCGCCCGACAAGTTCGACTCGAGTTCTAGACGGCACTGAGGCCAAGGGCCAGCCGCAAATCCTATAATTACTGGTAGAACACCATCGACAACAGGCTCCAGTCACCCAACCCTCATATCCCTACATGGCATTCTTGCCAAAGTAGACCCATCTCCTGCAGCCACAATGTCTTCATCCTCTTCAGGCCAACTACTGGAGGATGTCGTTAGAAGGCTTGCCACGCAGGATCTTGGTAAGTTGCTTCGCGACGCGTTGTTTGCGCCCACGCCAAGGCCAGACCAAACTTGCGCCGGAAGACACTCATTAACGATTTTTACAGACGCTCGCGTCAAAGTAGAGGCAGCGACCCAGTTGCGCGACAACCTCGATGTCTTCACCAACCTGCCATCATATGTCATCTTTCTCAAGCGGGTCATGCCCGTGTTCTTCAACATTCTCAACGGGCCATGCATCTTCCAGAGCAACTCCAATGAACAGGTACGGTAGCTAGCATGCGCAGCTTGCTCATAACTTCATACTGACCCATGTGCGCAGAAACTCCGAAACACTATCCTCGAGATCCTGCACCGGTTCCCCACGCACCCATCGCCGACCGAGCCGTTCGAGCCATACGCCCTAGAGACGGTCGAGCTATTGATGAAGCTCGTGCGAAATGACAACGAGGAAAATGCTGTCATTTGTGTCAAGGTCATTTCGGATATTATGCGCCATCAGGCAAAGACGGTGCAGAATAAAGTCCAGGAATTCTTGAGCTTGATACAAGAGCTGTTCGAGCAGATGGAGAGGGTGGTACGGGAACAACTTGACAATGGGATCGCAACGGGTCAGATGCCCTCGACGCCATCGAGTTCGCAGATGACTTTCCACCAGCACCAATCACCCCGGCCGGCTTCGCCTACAGCAACAACCACCGAGTTCGGCATCGATCAGCCGACCGCTAGGCCACTGCTGAAGGGGATGCAGTCATTCAAAGTCCTATCAGAATGCCCGATAATAGTGGTTTCCATCTTCCAGGTGTACAGGAACACTGTTCCGAACAACGTCAAGGCTTTTGTGCCCTTAATCAAGAGCGTTCTGTGCCTGCAGGCCAAGGCCCAGGAGCAAGCGCATGCCGATGCAGCAGCAAGGGGGACCATCTTTGCAGGCATCAGTCCAAACATCAAGAACAAACCAGCGTTCGGCGAATTCATCACTGCACAAGTCAAGACTATGAGCTTCCTAGCCTACCTTCTCAGGCAGTACTCGCAGCAATTGACCGACTTTCTTCCCACCTTACCCGACATTGTGGTACGGCTATTGAAGGACTGCCCCCGCGAAAAGTCCAGCGCGCGCAAGGAACTGCTCGTTGCCATTCGTCACATCATCAACTTCAACTTCAGGAAGATTTTCTTGCCAAAAATCGACGAGCTGCTAGATGAGAGGACGTTGATCGGCGATGGGCTGACTGTGTATGAGAGCATGCGACCGCTAGCCTACAGCATGCTGGCGGACCTGATCCACCACGTGAGAGACTCACTCACCCCATCACAAATTCGCAAGACCGTGGAGGTCTACACCAGAAATCTTCAAGATAATTTCCCTGGCACCAGCTTCCAGACCATGAGCGCGAAGCTTTTGCTCAACATGGCAGAGTGCATTGCGAAGTTGGAGAACAAGGTCGATGCTCGGCACTACCTGATCATGATCTTGAACGCCATCGGGGACAAGTTGGCGGCAATGAACCGACAGTACGCCAACGCAGTGAAAATTTCAAAGAGTTATGCCAAGCAGATTAAGGAGCAGACTCATGAGACATACCTTGCAGATAAGGACCACCCTCCTGACTGGGACGAAATCGACATCTTCAATGCCATGCCCATCAAAACGTCCAACCCGCGCGAGAAGGGCGCAGATCCCGTGGTGGACAACAAATTCCTGTTCAAGAACCTCATGAATGGTTTGAAAAATACTTTCTACCAGCTGAGAGTTTGTAACCCTCCACAGACAGTGGAGCTGACCAACGCACCCCCGTACTGGCAGGAAGTGGCCTACGGCTTCAGCTCAGAGGAGGTCCAGGTCATCATCAAGCTTTTTCGCGAAGGCGCATATGTGTTCCGCTACTACGAGATCGAAAAGCCTGTCGGGGAGTCTCAATTTCAATCAGCAGTCGAGTACATGGCAAACTTCTACATGCATTCGAGTACTAAGGAGGAAAAAGAGCTTTTGGAGACTTTTGCAACGGTCTTCCACTGTATCGACCCAGCCACGTTCAATGAAGTGTTCCAACAAGAGATACCTCGTCTGTACGAGATGATTTTCGATCACACTGGTCTGCTTCACATACCCCAGTTCTTCCTTGCCAGTGAGGCCACTTCGCCAAGTTTCTGCGGCATGATCTTGCGCTTTCTGATGGACCACATCGAGGAAGTCGGTTCGGCTGATGTGAAGAAAGCGTCGATTTTGTTGCGACTCTTCAAGTTGGCGTTCATGGCCGTCACGCTATTTGCCACCCAGAACGAGCAGGTGCTTTTGCCGCATGTTGTGGACATTGTCACCAAGTCCATCGAGTACTCCACCAAGGCTGAGGAGCCCATGAACTATTTTCTTCTATTGCGATCCTTGTTCAGGAGTATCGGCGGCGGTAAATTTGAGCACCTTTATAAGAAGATTCTACCTCTTTTGGAGATGCTACTCGACACCCTGAACAACTTGCTCCGGGCAGCCCGCAAAACCGTGGAGCGAGACCTCTACGTTGAGCTGTGCTTGACGGTTCCGGCCAGACTCAGTAATCTTCTCCCACACCTCAGCTATCTCATGCGACCTCTTGTCGTTGCATTGCGCGCAGGAAGCGAGCTGGTCGGCCAAGGGCTCCGAACTCTTGAACTCTGCGTGGACAATTTGACGGCGGATTATCTAGATCCCATCATGGCCCCCGTTATGGACGAACTCATGACAGCCCTGTTCGATCATCTCAAGCCAGCACCATATACGCACTTCCACGCTCACACCACTTTAAGGATCCTTGGCAAACTTGGGGGTCGTAATCGCAAGTACATGACGGATGCTCTTCCACTTGACTACAAGCACTTCGTCGATGATCACCCAAGTTTTGATCTTCGTCTCATCGGCTCCAAAAGGGATAGACCCTTCCCCGCCAACGTCGGCATTCAGTTCGCCATTCAAAAGCTGACGGAAAGCCCTAAGCCCGCCAAAGGTGGTACGCCGAAGCAATCCGACTCATTCTACAGGGAGAAGGCCTTTCACTTCCTCAAGGCACAATTGAAGCTTCGCATCGGCTACGACAATCTGCCTGAGGATCTTCCTCGACTAGTGCGATTGCAAGCCCAGGACCTCCTTGCTCGCAAGACAGACGCCGACTTCACAGAATTCGAGCGGTCGGATCGTGGGCGGTCAGTGGCGAACAAGGAGGGTCAAGACGACACGCTGAAGCGTCTCATCAAGGCCCTGATGTTTGCTAGCTCGCTTGCAGAGTTCAAGGAAGAGGCGAATGCGTTTCTGCTCAATCTCTGTCGCCATTTCGCCATCATTGAGATTGGCAGGTCTCTTGTCGATGTGAAGCGCGCAAACAGCCCCTTTGATGTGAATGCTGGAGAGGGTCCAATGTGTCTTGACACACGCGTCCTGTGTGACGCGATACTCGAGTCACTGGCATCTGATCACCCAGACGTCCGCGAAGCTGCCCAGCGTGCAACTCAAGAAATCTACAACTCTGCCACGATTATTCTCGGGTCTTCCACTCACGTCCATCGCTTGACGTTTTTCACAACGTTGGGTTCCACATTCTGTCATGGTTGCTACGAGGAGGAGTGGTTCACCAAAGCAGGTGGTAGTCTGGGCATCCAGATGCTCCTTACGGACGTTGACCTTGGAGATGCCTGGATTACTCTCAAGCAAACCGAGTGTCTGAAGGCGCTGCTTTTCGTGGTCAAGGACATGCCCCAAGACCTCCCTGAAGGTACCAGACGCGGTGCGCAGGATACTTTGGACATACTTCTGGCCCGAATCACAAAGAACATCAAGAAGGAGGACTGCCAACCCATAATCCAGGAGAGGGGACAGCCGCCACCTAAACAGCCGCGCATGGCCATCATCTGCAATGTTCTCAACCAGGAGTTGTCACACATGAACTTGCATGTTCGAGAGACCGCGAAGCGTTGCATCGATACCATAGCCAAGGCAACAGATGCTCAAGTCTGGGAGCTGCTTGAGCCGCACCGAGACAGACTATTATCGCAGATCTTTAGCAAGCCTCTGCGAGCACTGCCGTTCCCAGTGCAGATTGGCTACATTGATGCGGTCACCTACTACATGTCTCTCAAGCCGGATTTCGTCAAGGTGGATGAGCACCTCATGAGGCTGCTGGCCGAGTCACTGGCGTTGGCCGAAGCCACTGATGATTCTCTTGCCACGAAGGCTGCCGAGTTCAGGACACAGAATTACATTGTGAACCTCCGAGTGGCTTGCATCAAGATTCTGTCGGCATCAATGGAGTTCGAAGAGTTCATGAAGCCCGCAGGACAGCAGGGCAAGCCGGAACAGCGCACCAGAATTGTGGCGACGTTCTTCAAGTGCCTCTATCTGGAGAAGACACCTATCATTGACGCGGCCTACGATGCACTTAAGACGGTTCTCACTACGAATAGCAAACTGCCCAAGGATCTTCTGCAGTCAGGTCTACGGCCAGTTCTTGCCAGTCTGCAAGATGCCAAGCGCCTCAGTATTCAGGGCCTCAACAATCTGGCACGGCTGCTCAAGCTCTTGACCTCCTACTTCAAGGTCGAGATTGGGTCGCGGCTGCTGGAGCACGCTAAGCAACTGGCGGATCCGAACAGCCTGCAGCAGCTATCATTCACCTTCTTTGAACAGCACGAGACAATGGAAGTGATCGCGGCAGTGTTCAACATCTTTCATCTACTCCCGGCAGCGGCCGAAGCGTATAAGGTCAGGGTCATTGACCAGGCATTGGAGCTGGAGGAGAGGCTGCGCAGAACCCATCACAGCCCGTTCCGAAAGCCTCTCTACAAGTACCTGAATCGCTATTCTCAGGAAGTGTGGGCGATGCTACTGGAAACTCTCCGAGAAATGAAGTACAGGCGCTTCTTCGCTCAGGTTCTGGCGGATGTCGACAGCGGACCATTGCGCGATCACGCAGCGGCGAATATGGACAGTCTCGTTCAGGCATGCAGCGCTGTCCCAGCGGAGGACAAGCAGGGACAGATCACTGCCATGGTCAGCGCCATCAATGTTGTCGAGGCGCTTTGCCAACACAATGCCACGTCCTGGATGGCAAAGAAAGAAGTTCTCACGTGGCTCAAGCAGGCGGGCAGCGAGCTCGAGCGCCTGCTTCGCGCCAACGAGGTCCAAGGTCAACTGCGTCTTGCTGCTCACCAAGCTGTGGACCATGTCACTAAAATCCTGACAAAGGCCCTCGAGCAGAACCCCCATGACCTTGATCCACTGCTGCAGCTTATTGAGGCTGTCACGGCCGGTGATCTCCGGTCAACACATGACCTTTTCTCCTACCTTTACACCAGTGTCATCTGCAACGACTCCATTGATTTCTGGAGGACTGCTATCCTGAAGTGTCTGGATCTCTATGCAGGCAAAACGGCGTCGCAGAAGACCAAGGTCTTCGTATTGCACAACATCGTCAATCCCATCCTTGCGATGGACGTGATGCGGTTCTGGGACCAGCCTCCGCACCGACCGAATCGCTTGGTTGACAGGACGGTCATTGACTCCATCAGCACCAAGATCTGGAAGGCCAGCCTTGCCGATCCGCAAGACGACCTGGCACAACCCGGCATTGACCACACCAGAATGGAGGTCTTGTATCTCTCCGCGATGCTCATCAAGTACCACAATACAAACATTCAGGATGCCAGGAAGGACATCATCAAATTTGGCTGGACTTACATCAGACTGGAAGATGCACTGAACAAGCATGCGGCCTATGTCGTCCTATCGTACTTCATCGCCAATTACGACACGCCCGCCAAAATCGTCACTCAGGTCTACTTGTCGTTGCTCAAGAACAACCAGAATGAGGGTCGCACACTCGTCACCCAGGCTCTGGAATTGATGGCGCCTGTGCTGCCGAAGAGATGCAGCACGGTTCAACCTGCAGATCCACGCAATGCAATCTGGTCTGCTGGTCCACGTCGCATTCTTGCCGAGGAAGGACAAAATGTGCAGCAGATGACCAGCATCTTCCAATTTCTGGTTCGGCACCCAGATCTCTTCTACGAGACTCGTGACAAATTTGCCACCTTGATCATTCAGTGCCTTAGAAAGGTGGCAAATCCGCCTAATCCTTCATTCGAGAGCCGCAGGCTGGCTCTCAACATGATGCGGCTGATTTGGAAGTGGGAAAAGCGGCGCGTGACGGGACAGACTGCCAGCTCTCCGCGCAACGCGTCTCTGTCGCCAACAAGTAAGAAGCGGAAGTTGGAAGAAGTAGCCACTGCATCACCTCCTGCCGTCCGACAACCCTCCGGAAATGATAAGACTGAGTATCAGATTCCTCCTCAAGTGCGACAGAAGATGGTCAAGTACCTCGTCGAGTTCATTGCTCAGCTCAACGAGCGGTACCCACTACCCTCGAGCAAGAGCAGGGACACTGGCGCGTCTCCGGCCCACCCACTGTCACCTGAGCTGAACAAGCGGGCGATGACATTGCTGTACAATCTGTTGCTGCCTGAATACTGGGCTGACCTCGATGTCGATCTCTTCCCTAACGTCACGGACGTGGTATTGGCCAGTGACAAGACAACTCAGATTCTCAACGCCGGCGCCGATGACAAGGAGCGCTATGATGAGAAGTTTATCACCAACATCATCAACACGCTGCAGGTCGTCCGCATCATCGTCAACTCCAAGTCGGATGAGTGGTTGATGAAGAACATCGCCCAGATTCAAAAGATCCTGGAGAAATGCCTCAGATCTGAGAATCCCGAACTCCAGGATTGTTTGCACATGGCAGATCCGAAATACGATGATGGTCGAGACATGCGAGCCACTGTCAAGCGTATCCTGGACGCAGTGCCTCAGGCCGCTGAGGACGTTGAAATGCAAGATGCTGACGCCGATGGCGAACCTGCGGAGGCGACTTCTGAGTTCATAACCTTTCTCTCGAACATCGCGAACGAGACAATGGCTTCAGCGAACTACGTCTCGGGCATCAACATCTTATGGTCATTGGGAAATCGTCGCCCGTCGGCCATCGACAGTCATCTGCACTCAATCATGAAATCACTCCAGTCGAAGCTGGCCAGAGAACATGTTTCGCACTACACCGCACTGAGTCAGGAGGCGAACATGCCAATCCGCAATGGGGACCAGAACGCAGTCAAGATGGACGAGTATGACCTTGAGATCCAGACAGCTTTGATGCTAAAGGCGATCGATGTGACAGCGAAGCGAATGGAGAAACTTGGGGAACACCGTCGGCCATTCCTCAGTGTTTTGGCCACGCTCGTCGAAAAGTCTTTCCACATTCCGCTTTGCGAAAAGATCCTCGAGATGGTGGAGACTTGGATCTTCCGCTCAGAGGGAACGTGGCCTACCCTCAAGGAAAAGACGGCTGTTCTCCACAAGATGTCTACTTTTGAGCACAGAGCCGACCCGACAATGCTCACCAAGTACTTGGATCTCGTCCTCCGAATCTACGAAGACCCCAAGATTGCTCGAACCGAGCTTACTGTGCGCATGGAACACGGCTTCTTGATTGGGACTCGAGCGCAAGATGTCGGCATGCGTAATCGGTTCATGGCACTCCTTGACAAGAGCCTGACGAAGAATGCCAGTGCCCGTTTGCTCTATGCTATCAACACACAGAGCTGGGACACCCTGGGCGAGACTTTCTGGCTTGCGCAAGCGTCCCAGCTCCTTCTGGGATCTGTCGACGCCAACGTCGTTCTGCACCTGCATCAACAAGACTTCCGGGTATTGGCAGTCTCTCAACTATGCGTCAACTATATCAAAGATCAGAGACAGCCCACGCAGATGGTCGATGACAAGTACGAAGCTTTCATGGCTGGCCACCGCCGCTTCGTATCCGAGCTCGTCGACGTCAGAGTAAGGGACATTATCGACCCCTTGACCCAGCTCCAGCACATCGACCCGAATCTGGCGAGCGAGCTGTGGGAGACTTTGTTCCCGATGTACTGGTCTGCCACTCTCAAGGATGAGCGCGAGGATTTGAAGCGTGGTCTTGTTACCCTCCTCACAAAGGACTACCATCAGCGCCAACTGGACAAGCGCCCCAACGTTATCCAGACACTGCTAAAGGGCGCCGCCAAGGCTTTCCCAGAGTGTAGGCTTCCATCACATGTTCTTAAGTATTGTGCGCAGACCTTCGATTGTTGGTACACTGCTCTGGTTCAACTTGAAGACGCCGCGATCAATCAGGAATCCACCGACAGTGACAAAGTCCGAGAGAGCAATTTGAATGCGTTGGTCGAGATCTATGCCAACTTGAAAGAAGATGACTTCTTCTACGGTACCTGGCGCCGGCGCTGCGACTTCATTGAGACCAACAGCGCTCTCTCGTACGAGCAGAACGGAATGTGGGACAAGGCCCAGAAGATGTACGAGAGCGCTCAGATCAAGGCACGAACAGGTGTCTTGCCGTTTTCTCAAGACGAGTACACGCTGTGGGAAGACCACTGGGTGCTATGTGCTCAGAAACTTCAACAGTGGGATATTTTGCAGGACTTCGCGAAGCACGAGCACATACAAGACCTGCTGTTGGAGTGTGCGTGGCGGAATACGGAGATGTGGTCTCAACCTGAGAACAAGACACGGATAGAAGACATGATCAAGGGTCTCATGGACGCTCCGACTCCGCGCCGGTCGTTCTTTCAAGCATTTGTTGCCCTGCGCAAGTTTCACGATGGGGAGGAGTCTCAACTGGACTTCCAGAGAAGTGTGGACGAGGCGATCCAGCTGTCCATCCGCAAGTGGCACCAGCTGCCCAAGCAGCCTACGCATGCCCATGTGCCACTGTTGCAAAACTTCCAGCAGCTAGTGGAACTTCACGATGCCAGCGTAATCAGCAGCAGCCTGGCCAGCACCAACCAAGGAAATCTGGATGTCAAGAGCGGTGAGCTGAAGCTGCTTCTTAGTGGATGGCGCGATCGTCTTCCAAACGTGTGGGACGACATCACGGCTTGGCAGGACCTGGTCAACTGGCGTCAGCACATCTTCACCTTGATCAACACCAAGTATCTCACCCTGCTACCACCTCAAGGTCCGGCCCAGGGCAATACCTCTTTCGCCTACAGAGGGTATCACGAGACTGCTTGGATCATCAACCGCTTCGCCCACGTCGCACGGAAGCACAACTTGTCGGACGTCTGCATTACGCAGCTTGGCAGGATCTACACACTTCCGAACATCGAAATTCAAGAAGCTTTCCTGAAGCTGCGGGAGCAGGCCAAGTGTCACTATCAGAATCCAGCAGAGCTTCAAAGCGGACTAGAGGTCATTAATAACACTAACCTGAACTATTTCAGTCCGACTCAGAAAGCAGAGTTCTACACTCTGAAGGGCATGTTTCTGGAGAAACTCACCCAAAAGGAAGAGGCGGACAACGCATTCGGTACAGCGCTCTTCTTCGACATCGGTGCCGCGAAGGCGTGGGCCGAGTGGGGCTACTTCAACGACCGAAAGTTCAAGGAGGATCCTGCCGACACAAACTCTGCCCGTCAAGCGATCACGTGTTATCTGCAGGCTGCCAGTGCCTTCAAGAACGCTAAGTCACGGAAGCTTATAGCAAGGGTTCTGTGGCTTTTGAGCATGGATGATGCCAATGGGACAATCTCCACCGGATTCGACGATTTCCAAGGGGAGGTGCCAACCTGGTATTGGATCACTTTCATCCCGCAACTGCTTACTGGCCTCAGTCACAAGGAGGCGACACGGGTGCATTCGATCTTGCTTAAGATTGCAAGATCCTATCCTCAGGCTCTTTACTTCCAGCTGCGGACTAGCAGAGAGGACATGCAAGCCATCAAGAAACAGCACGATGCCAAGGCTGCGAAGGCTGCACAGGTGGCGGCAGCGGCAGCGGCAGCAGCCGCAGACAAGACTGGCGAGAAGCAGCAAGACACCAACGGCGCGCCGAAAGCAGAGAGCTCCGAATCGCGACCGGGCACTGCCAACGGCCAGGTGAAGACTGAGGCTACGGACGCTGGGGCTACTCCTGCAACGACAACGCAGAGTAGCGTCACTCCCGCGCCCGAGGCTCCGCAGGCGCCAGTTGATGGACAGAAGAGAAAACCATGGGAACACACAGAGGACATCATGTCCCAGCTTAAGACGGCATTCCCATTGCTTGCTCTGTCCATGGAAACAATGGTCGATCAGATTCAAAAGCACTTCAAGTGTCCACCTGATGAGGACGCTTACAGGTTGATCGTGGCACTGCTCAATGATGGTCTGGCGTACGTCAGTCGTGCTCCTGTTTCGTATACTAGGGGAACGAAACTACCGCAGGCGACCGAGATCAACATCACTCGTTTCGCAGAGACGATACTGCCCGCCCACATCCGCAAGACCTTCGAGGCAGACTTTGTTATCATCAAGCCTACCATGTTTGAGTACATTAACAAGCTAAGGAAGTGGCGTGACAAATTCGAGGAGAAGCTCGATCGCAGGCCCTCTCACATGGCCTTGGAGAACTACACGCCTATTCTCAGCGAGTTCAAGTATCAGAAGTTCGACGAGGTTGAGGTTCCCGGACAATACCTGCAGCTCAAGGACAAGAACCAGGACTTTGTCCGCATCGAGCGCTTCATTCCTACGGTCGACCCTGTCCGCACGATTGGTGCGTCTCACCGCCGCCTCAAAATCCGCGGTCACGATGGTAGCATTCACCCGTTCGCGGTCCAGCACCCGGCCGCTCGGCACTGCAGAAGGGAGGAGCGTATTGTGCAATTGTTCCGCCAACTGAACCAGCGACTCAGCCGTAAGAAGGAGAGTCGGCGCCGCGATTTGCAATTCACGTTGCCGCTGATGGTGCCGCTGGCTCCGCACATACGCATTGTGCAGGAGGACACTTCGTATATTACTTTGCAAGGTGTCTTTGAGGACCACTGCCGACGCAATGGCATGTCGAAGGATGATCCGGTGCTTTTTATCATGGACAATTTACGGGCGTTGAGCGAGTCGAACAAAGTAAGCTATGGTTCACTTTCCTCTACCACGGTCGACATTTCTATTTCTCTCACCAGGGCGGGCACTTCACGTATTTCCATTACATACATACCACCACCACAGCACACGGCGGCGAGCACAGACGGGGGAGGCCACCTTTCTCATGTATCCTTGGAAACGAAAGAAAATACTAATCGCGCACGCGCGCAGCAGAAGCCGGGAGAGCAGAGTGCGGCTGCGAGACTGGAGATTCTCAACGCCATTCAAGACAAATGGGTACCTCGTACGGTTGCACTCGATTTCTTCCAGAGGTCATACTCCGACTACGCCGATTTCTGGCTGTTCAAGCGTCGGTTCTCGTATCAGCTGGCCGCTCTCACGTTCATGACTTACGTGCTGCACATCGACAAACGGTATCCACAGAAGATGCACATCGCGCGCGGCACAGGTAACATTTGGAGCTCTGAGCTGCTGTCGTACATGACCACAAGCAGGCCCTTCTTCACAACGCAGCACGAGCACGTACCATTCCGTCTCACTCCTAACCTACAGACGCTCATGGGCCCGCTAGCGACGGAGGGCGTCTTCAGCTGCGCGGTCATGGCCATCGCACGGTGCCTGACAGAGCCTGAGCTGGAGCTGGAGCACGCGCTCACGCTCTTTGTGCGCGACGAGGTCATGTTCTGGTTTACGAGCAGTCACAGGGCCATGCAACTGAATGAGACGCAGCTTCGCGATACAGTGCAGACGAATTGCGAGCTCATTGTCAAGAGGGCCATGGCGCTGTCGGTTACGGATCCAGAGGCCAAGGTCCCTGCTAACCAGACGGTCATTGATCAGATCGCCAAGGCTGTCAACCCCGTGAATTTGGCGATGATGGACGCCCTGTGGCAGGCGTATCTCTAGTCGTGGTTGGAACGAGAGAATGGAGGGGAGATATGGTTGCTGTTTGTGAAAAGTATATGGACATTTTGTCCTAGGAGGAGAGGCGGATTGAGGTGTACAATGAATCAGGCAGAGATGGGGGGAAACGGGTATGAGCGTTGGGAGAGACACAAAAGTCACGGAGCTTGATTTCACGCTGGCGCTTGGACGGATGGATTGCTTGAGCAGGCTTTGATGAATTTGCTATGCGGTCTGCTGGGGTGGTCGGAGTATGGTCTATTTTCAGTGCAGAAACGATAATGACAACAAATGCAAATCCACGCTCACGCGCTTATGCCGGAAAGTGACACGAGCGCGAGTATGCCACGATTGTATTCAGACCGAACACTGTGGCTCGAGTAGCCGGTACGAACGCACAATAGGTCTGAGTCTGGTCTATGTTCGAGAGCAGTTTTCTTGGTGAGAAGTCGTATCGAGCCCGCGGCGAAGGGAATACTATGCGAGTATCTCAGAGCCAGGCCCAATATTTATCTCAGGAAAATTCACGCAGCAGCTGACTGGAGCCTTGTCCACACTCCTCTTTCGTCCCTGATGTTGCTTACACCCACAAGGCTCACCCATACGAGTCTTCCGGCCTGCCTTCGAAGGCTGGCGCGTAGAGACCAGCAGGTTCTGACGTGGGCGCGAATCCTATAGCCCGAACAGAGCTGTTCAAAGTAACGGAGCTTTATCGAAACGACACAGGAAGGAGCATGGAGATGCTCGCGTGATTATGTAACATTTCTTCATTCTTCATCTCATCTAACGTATGTATATATATATATATATATATATATGTCCTACCCTGCACGTACGCACACAGACAGCGTGCTGGTGCAAACTGGTGGGTGCAATGGCGCGCGTGGTCCTGTCCTGCTGGCACTGACTGGCCGCCCATTTGTGCGATGCGGTAACTTGATTCGTTCCCGCTCGCTGGGAGCTCGTAATGCCCCAGTTGGTGTAGCTCAAATTGCGTCTTGAATATCCCAAAAAAGGTATGTGTAGAGCAAAGCAAGTAGCATGCTAAAAAAGACCAGTTCCCGTAGTAAACTTTTGTTCTGTGTGCCGTGCCAGCCAAAAAGAATCCAAATCGTTGGTCCAGAGTATGTCGACCCGTGCAATGCAATCCTCCCTGTATGAGTCCTTTCTTTGGTGAAGCGCTGTGGAAGATCAAGATGTATGTCGAGAGCTGAGTGCAAAAGTGTGCATGTGTTTGAAGCATTGATGGCCGGAATAGCCTCTGTCCTGGCCAAGGTTCGAGTAGGTAGGTCTGGTGAGATGGTCCGGCCGTGGGTAAGACGCTGCTTGGCGTCGTGCTTTGATAGCATGTGGGCGAAAGATTTCCATGAATTTCAATGGTGTTGAAGTCCGATATCACCTCATCTCGCCAAAATCCATTTCAGGTCCAACTGGTAGCCCATGGCTCATATTCATGGAACCCATCGTGCTGATATCTGAATTTGCTCTCTGCAAAGCTTGGAAATCCCCGATCGTCCGTAATTGCGGATTCGGAGGTATGACGAAGCTGCTCGCACGATTGGGAGCTTGCCTGGGCATGCTCATGTTGCTGCCGTTGATGTGCATTCCCATGCCGTTCATAAAGGCCATTCCTTGGTTGAAAGGCTGCCCAAAGTTCTGGCCCAGATTCGGAGACTGCTCAATCGGCGTATGTAAGCCGTTTTGCATGTGTGCGTTGAGCGTCGGCATGGGCGACATGGGCGTTTGTGGTTGGTGTAGGTGTGATGGCGGAGGAGGGTTCGCCGTAGGAACCTGTGACATGGCCGCGGCCGGTTGTCCCATTTGATTCATCATGACGTCCGAGATCGGATTGAAGTTGTTGGGGGGCAGTTCGCCCGCGGGCGACATGGGCGAGCTCACCGCAAACGGCGAGTGCATGTCGTTGCCCGTGGTCGAGCCGCCTCCTTGCGAGCTGTTGGAGTCCGGGGGCGTGTACTTCTTCTCGTAGGTGTCCATCATGGCCGCAGACTGGGCCATACCACCATTTCCAAAGCCGTCGAAGATATCAACGCTGCAGGCGTTTATGGCGATGCTCTCGGGCATGTTCTGAAGCATCGGACTGATGACCTTGGGAAGTACTTCGTGTGCTTTGCTGAGGAGGAGCGGCATGAAGCGGTGGTTTCCGCTCCGGAGCAGAGACAGTATGTTCAGCAGCGGGTTCAGTTGCTCACGCGGCCCTGGGGAGAAGGGGTCCCGAGACGCTGGGTGGATGGCCAAAACTTCTGTCAAGTTGGAGGCGACGTCGAAGATATTCGTCAACTAGAATATGTTAGCTTGGTTGGAGCTTTCGGTGTAATAGCTCTTGCAAAACTGACCAATGAAGCCATGTCTGTGCCTTGCAACGATGACGTTTCCGAAAGTAGGCTGGTTGTCAAGTTCGCAGCATATTGTCGGTACAACATGGACTCCTCGTTGCCGCTCATGTTCCCATTGCCCATGTTAAGGTGCCAGGTCAAGGTCTTGACCCACCGGCTGTTCAGCCTGAGATCCTCAAGTTGAGAGTCGCCATAATTCAGGAATGACGGCAGAATGTCTGCCAGTTGCTTCTGTAGGCCGTGGAGGTGTGAGGCTGGCCAGCTGTCACGAGTCTTCTTCCAAGTGGCTACAAAAGCATCGTCAAATGGCCGGAAGAGATTGGCGAGAGAGTGGAAGCTGTTCAGCAGGTGAGAATAAGGATCCGTGGGGTCGTCCGCTGGGGAAGGCAAGTTGATGGTGGCCTGCAGAGTCAAAGGTCTGTTGCGCTGGAGAGCATATGCCCTAAATTTCAAGTCAGTGTCTGGTTTGATATAGCATTTGCCTTCCACGCCGTTCTTACCTCTCCGCAACAAAGATCAGCCAGTACAGCCGTCTCCTTCGAGATGAATCCACGGGGTCCAACTGTGCGTAAACCTCCTCCCTGTTCATCTCAACCATGTGGATCATGGTCGCTGCCTCTCGCAAGTGGAACCAAGCCTTGTCGTGCATTTCCAGTCCGTAGTGGCACGCAAAGAGCAAGTAGCTGGCGCAGATGGTGTTGAAAGATGGCGGCTCTATGTAGTCGAAACCTTTCCTGACACGGAGAGTTTCTTCTACCAACACATTGCTGGCTATAATGTTGGCGCCGGGCACGCTGTCGAGGCCATAAGGTTCGCTACCTGGGATGGCCATACCAGGCTGGAGCATCATGAAGGCGCATAATGAGGTCAGTAGACAGTAGGTATCCGGGCTTTGATCCAGATACACGGCTTGCTGCTCCAGACGCTGGCGATTGAGTATCGGTATTTGTGGGTACATGTGAGCGAAGAAGAAGTCCAGGCATTCCCGGACGAGTTCGCCGGTGAGGAGACCGGGTGTAGGACCCAAGGACGGGTTAGGTGGTGGACCGGCCATGCCATTCAGGCGGTTCTGGACCTGGGCGGAAAGCGACTGGAGTTTCTGGTCCTCGCGCAGGGCACTGATAACCTTTGCTCGGGAGCCCTTTGGGCCTTTCTTCTGAGGGACTGCATTGTAGGTGCAGTTGAGCGAGGCGCTGTTACAGTTGCGACATGGGGTGGTTCCGTCGCATTTCACCTTGCGCCGATGGCATGCGTCGCAAGCCCTTTTCACGGCTGTCGTCATGGTGAATCAAATGTTTCGGAATCGTGGATTTGTTATTGTCGTCCTCCTCAGACTCGAGTGTCGTCTGCTGTGGAGTCGTCTCCAATCGTCCACTTCCACCAATTTACCGCTTCCAGTTCACCGTGTCGCTGTCCACAACTGCAGATGTCACAGAGCACAAGGTTGTATTTGTCGGATTTGACAGATTGACTTTGCGCTACCAGATGTGCAAGGCCGGGGTAAAGAGTCAGAGCCGTAGAGCGAAGGAAGGTAATCGGGCCGGTGAGGAGGGTGCGTGAAGGGAAATCGCGGGGAAGGCCAACAACCGAATCCGGGGAAACCGGTTGGTTGCAGGTGTCAGCGTACTTCTGGGGTCGTCGAATGGGCCGGGGCGGTCGCGTGCGGGAGGGAAAGGCAGAAGCAGAGGACAGAATGTGAGCGAAAAGGACGAAGTATATTGAGGGTATCTAGAGAATTAAAAAGCTTTTCATGGAGAGAGGCGACAGTAGTTACGCGGCGGCAAGGACGGAAGACGAAAGAGGCGAAGTCGACCAAGAGGATAAAATCAGGTCACAAATCCCGAGTGCAAGCAAGTTCGAGGATTGTGAGTCGGATCTGGGTCTTGTCGGGTCTTGGTTTGGATGTTGATGACAGAGCAAGGTACAACAACAGTTCTGCAAGTGTACGGAACAATGGGAAAAAAGGTGGGCAGCGGCAGGATAATGAAAGGTCGCCTCGAGGAATCGAGAAAAGTGGATGGGCAAGGCACAGCGGAAGGAGGCCAAAAACAGGGGGGAGATCCAGCAAGGAGAGCCGGGGTAGCAAGGCAGGGGACAGGGATTACTGCTGCGGAAATGCGGAGGGGATCCAAGTCGCCGGGTCCTGTCTTTTGGTAGGCTTAACACTAGAGCCATGATGGGTTTAGTTCTTCTCTTCCGTGGGTCGGTCAGGAGTTTGCCAGAATGGGACGATCAAGAGACTTCGCAGAAGCCTAAAGTCAATCAGGATCAACTTTTCTCATTTGCATCCGCCTCTTGTCGGCCAACATACAGAACAAGACGTATTGCGGGAAGTGGTCAGATAGTCTCGAGATCAGATATAAGGGCCCCCAACCGGGGTTGACCGCCGACACGGTTGGTGTTTCCATTCAGCACAGCATGTAATCAACCTCCAACCCCGTACCCAGGTACAGAGTGCGGAATAGCTATTGGTCTATTCCACGATATACGTCAGTCGACACGGCTTGGACGGGAGGCTGTTATAAGCACATCCAGCATTGACCACTTTCGGGGGCTAAATGCATACCGCTCGGATGTTGCGCCTACTTTACCTGCCGGGCGTCGCCCGTCTTTGTCGACCGAAGTTTCGAGGTCGGGTCGGGGTCAATACCCAAAACGGCATCTTTCAATCTTGATGACCGGGCCGTCGCTATGCCTTGTCTTTGAGCCATGCTCATTCCGCATGAGCAGCGTGTATGTACGCTGTATTTAGAAGCGTACCAAACATCATACAACTCAAGTCATTCCATGAATATCAAAATGTCCTAAGGAATCCATTCATTTCCCCATGATTGACAGGCGACAGCAAGATTATCCACTTGCTCAATACCGGACATGCAGCCCTTGCATGATCATCGTCCACCTGCGATCCCAAGGGTAACGTTACGATGTTACTGCGCCCAAATGCGGAGCCGAGGCTGGGAGGGGGAAGGGGAGCTTGGGAACGCACTAACATCCCAGCACACAAAATACGCGTCAATGCAGTGCGACAAGCACTTGGATCTGCTAGTTCACGCCCGCGCGGATACGACTTCCCAAAACAGTATGCCGCCTCCGGCCCTAACGGACCTGGTCTTCCCCAAGACAACGCAGCCAAACTGGCAGCCTGCACGCACTCGGAGGCACTGGAGATACTGTACATCTGACGTCTCGTGGTGGTGGCCTTGCTTTGCTCATCTCGTAACTTTCTGCCATTTCATGAGTCAATCCTAACTCATCACGATGACGACCGGCCCAGTCGTATGTTTACGTTGGCGTCTTCAGCGCCTCACGCGAGCGGGCGCGCCACTTGATGACTGCGAACGCCTTGTACGTAGGTATGTCTCACTGCCGAGGCACCCGCAAATGGGACGTCGACACCGCCAAATCGAGGAGCTGAACCCGCGACAAGTGATACACACCAATCGCGACGCCCGCCCATGCTGCACGCCCACCGAGGTTGTGTTCCTCCCTCCAGGCTCCTACATAATGACCACTTCTCTTTTTTTTTGGCTTATAGGAGCGGACAAGGCTGAGACCTCAGCTCCGTGGGAGGCGTACGAACTGGCTTGCGAAACCAAGCCAAACGCGGTGCCGAGGTTTTGCCTCGTCTGCTTACCATATCGGTAGTTAGGTGACTGGGAATGTGCTTGTCTGTCCGGGTGTTTGTATTTCCAAGAATTTGTGTCCGTGCTTGTTTTCTATGCTCGTCACGACTCAAACGAAAAGCTTCTCCCCAACATGGGAAGTCAAGCTCAGCATCACGATCCTCACCAACGAGAAGTACGTCAGCCCTACGCGACGCTCCCGCGAAAATCTTCAGCTCCAACTTACCTCAAAAGGCATCTATCAGCCCTTCGGTATGACAGACCATCGTGCATCTGTCCAATGGTGGCAGTCAGCCACACCCAGATCGGCCAGTGCGACCTTCACCTCCAGCGATGACCCATGGACGTCAGAGCTTCCATGCGCCTTCCAAGCTTCTACGGCATGAAGTGCGCTATGTGAACCCCTAGACCCTTAGCAAATTTACACTTTGTCCAATCACCGTTGCGGAGGCCGGCTATAGTGCGCTGTGCGTATACCTCGCCATGCAACGAAGTAACGGCGGCACCTCCGCTTCCGCACATTTTTGGGGGTATTTGGGCGGATGGGCAACCGCTGTCAGAATCTGGTGAATGCGACATGTATAGCACTATGGTAGTCGCTCGGGAAGCATGCCCAACCTGCGGGTATACTCTACTGTATTTGATGTTTGTTGAGAACGGGTGAACCCCAGATATCAAATGAAATGGCAGCATCGCATAGAGGCAGAATAGAGTGGCGGGGCTCTCGTGCCATGGTCGAGTTCGCCAAGGTCAAACAAAGCCTGATCAGATCGCGAAGCTGGTTATACAAGACGTGTGAGAACGTCATGGCGGCTGGCAAGATCGGAATCTCCTCTCAAGCCCCGACTCTCAAAATGTAGTCGGACGTTCCAGCTGGGAGAGATCTTCAAGTTGCACTCCTGCATTTGGCAATTCCGCACCGCCGGAAACAAAACCTCAAGAAATGCTCGTCCTCGCTCTCCACAATAACTAGTCTGATCCTCTTCGGTCGCTAGGAAGGAATGCCAAATGACAACGCTCGCATTGTGACCCTCATCCCCCTCGGATCGGATCCGCTGCTGAATCAAGACCCGCTGAATCAGTGGTCAGAGCACAGGATCAGAGGAGACAGATATTTTGCTAGTTGTATGATCCAATCTCTAATGAAACACACAGCTCCCTGCAAAAGGGTGTTTGATTTAATCACCAGAATGCGCAGGACCTAGCGACACCTGTCACGCAATGGCAGGACAGTCTCGATTAGCCGATGAAATCAAGTTCCTTCATGTCGTCAAGAATTAGAGTTCCAAGCTCAGTTCCGACGTCCCTGTGCAAGTGGGTCTGTCTGGTCACAATCGGCGATCCGCCTTCAACTCCATGACTGGCAGTTTCGAAGAACCGGTGAGAGGCAGAAAGGATTCTTGGGAAGTTCAGATATTGCCTATTCCATCCTCTCTGCGCAACCGCTGTCTCGGGTCCTGCTAACGGCAAGGGAGGTATAGGAAAGGCCCAGAAAACCCGGCCCGAGAGACATGTGAAGAGGCCCACGCGACGGGAATAGAAAACCCAACACAGTTCCAAGCAGGTCGCGATGCAGTCGCGATGGAGTCTCTGTCGCGAATGTAACCGCTGCGGCCGCCTCCACAGCCACGGCCCACTTGCTTCTAGAACCTCAAACTGCGCGCTGCCACCTCCGCAGTAGGGGCATATAGCATTTCCGTCATCCGATGGCGTTGTAAGTGTTGACTAGAGGCAGACATAGTATCACCAACACGCACGCAGGGCATCTTCCGTGGTGCTGTGGTCCAGCGCACAGTCTGGAAGAGGGTGCTTCGCGTGGCGCTCCGCGTGCCCTCCAAAATCCGGGGGTGGATGCGATGCGGACCATGCGCAGCCTGAGCTGCCGCGCCCACTTTCCCCGGAGCCAGCTCGGAGGGAGGCCGAGAAGAAGTGGGTGGATATGGGGAGGCCTTGCTGCCCCCGGCCGGACGCACGCGACGATGCGGAGGAAAAGGATGTGGCCGGGGCGTGGAGGGGTTCCACTTTCCATCATTTAAGGATGCGAGGCCAGCTAGCCTCCGCATGGCGATGTGTACAGGCTAGCTGGCTAGCACCTGCGAGGGCAGTACGATGGTCATTGGGTTGTGATTCCAAACTCTTGAAATGGCCAGCCATATCGTCAAAAAGCAAGATCCTCAAAGCAAACAAAATCCCACAGTCTTGTCCCACAAACGCCAACACACCTGCGCCCAAGTCCCAACGCTCACAAGATGCATTACACACACACACACACACACACACACATGAACAGCAACCCCGAACCTCACTTCTGCAACTTCGGCAAGTACTTCACCCACGGCACACAATTGTTCGCGTCCCCGTGCGCACCATAGTCCTGCGCCGGCACGAACGCCCCGCTCTGCAGGCTGCCCTGCACAAAGTACACGTACCACGCCTCGTGCAGCTCGTCGCGCCGCCGCCCGCCGCAGCGCAGCACGACGCGCCCGCCGCTGAACTGCTCGAGCACGGCGCGCACGTCCTCAAGCGGGTAGTGCGCGCGCGCGGAGGGCACGATGCCCTTGAGGCTCAGCGCGGTGTACGTGTCGAGCGTCTTGAAGAGCCCCGTCGCGCGCGTGAAGTAGTCGACGACCTCGGCGCCGGGTGCGTACGCGTCGCCGTAGCAGCGCGGCGCGAGCGTGTTGATACACGAGGCGTGCTTGTTGTACTCGTGCATCCACAGGTTGGCGTTGCTGCCGTAGTTGGCGATCCAGTAGCGGTTCATGAAGGCGAGGAGGTCGGTCTGGTTGTGGGCGTGCAGGATGTCGGTGATGTTGTTGAAGTGCGGCGTCATGCCGCAGTAGACTTTGTAGGTGCCGTCGCAGAGATCGGGCCTGGTGGGGGAGGGTAGTCGTGGTCAGTATTTGGGCATCGTGTAGATGCAGGTCAGAACATCAGGACCTACCATAGCCCGTGCAGTGTCCAGTCCTCCTCCGCGCCTCCTACATGCACCTGGCGATCCCAGAACTGCGTCAGCAGTATCCGTCCGCCGGGCGCCACAAAGCAACACGACGGCTCATCCGTGGAGGAGAAGGGCTTCTTGTCCAGACAGCTGATGGGACCATCGATGGGACACGAGGGCGCGCCGCTGAGGGGAACATAGGGTTTGATATCGCTTGTTGAAACTGCTGCAGGGCGAGCAAGCGTCTCGCCGATGCCCTGGACGCCGCCGTTATCAAGCTGTGGGGCAAAGGGATTCGGGAGGTCTTGGAGGAATGGGATTTGGGCGACGTAGGCCAGCATTGAGCGCAGTGATGGCGCCATCTCTGCCAGTGTGTCTTCTGTGGTGTTGATGAAGTTAGACGACCCTACATGGGCATGAGAGGATATCTAGACTTTGATGCTTTGCAATTGTCGTTGGAATGATGTTCGTTGCCCAGGGACGGTCGTCGTCACAAGCCGTCAATTGCTAGCCGATCCCGGTCCCGCACAGCTGCAGCTGTCATCTCATCTCAGTTTGTAGATGACTTGGAGGACCCTGTACCGGATAAGAAATTGCAGCTCATGTGAGCACCGAGATAGTCAGGTACGCAGAGGACAGATTCTCTCGTCTCCATGTTGCCTGGAACAATTTAGCAAGCACGCAAAGAAATTTTGGAACACAAGACCATAAACACCATCTTGCCTGCAATCACCCAGGAAAATGTTCGGATGAGCACGGAAATCACGGCAGAATCCGCGGCTGAGCATAATCTCACTGTGTGGGTTGGAGATGGAGCTTGAATGCTGGCCGTGAGGGATCAGGTTGGGTCAGCGCCCCAGGAAAACCCACTGAGATCAAATATTCGACTTCGCCTGATGGGACGTTTCACCAGTCGCGCAAGCAGCAAACATCACGTGCGAAGGAACTGCTTGGACGATATGCAGCGGATCCGGCAGGTGCACTAATAGCCAAATACACGAGAGGGTGCACCGCGCTGTGCCGCGTTACCATTGCCATACCTACAGTGCTATCATCGGCAAGGACAGACGACATGCCCGTTGAACGGACCTTCCCAGAGCCTCTGGTATTCACTCCAGCCGCTACCCACGCCCACACCATCATCCTCCTCCACGGCCGCGGTAGCAAAGCAGCCACCTTCGCCCAACAGCTGGCACCACTACAACAAGCCTTTCCCCACGCAAAGCTGGTCTTCCCCCAGGCCCGCAAGCAGCGCGCCACCGTCTACAAGAAAAGCATCACGCGGCAGTGGTTCGACGACTGGCACCTGAGCCCTGACCTGCAGTCCACGGACGTCGTCCACGCGCGGTACGATGAGGGCTTGCAGATCAGCGGGCTGGGGGAGACGGTGCTGTACTTGCATGGTTTAATTCGCGCTGAGGCGGGCTTGGTTGGCGGCGCGAGGAAAGTGGTTGTTGGGGGATTCAGTCAGGGTGCTGCTGCTAGTTTGGTTGCGGCGCTGCTGTGGGATGGGACGGAAGGGCTTGGAGGGGTAGTGGCGTTGAGTGGATGGTTGCCGTACCTGAGGCAGATGAGCGAGGCTCTTAAGCTCGGTGATGACAGTGGTTGTGGTGAGACGGCCATGTCGGTGGAGCAGGAGGACTTGGCCAGCTTTGACCTTTTTGAACGGTCAACTTCTCAGGAAGGAAATGGTCAGAGTGTCGGCGGAGTGGAAGCTGCACTGGGCTGGTTGCGAGAAGAGATCGACATGCCCGCTCATGACGTTCACCCTCCACAGACTACTCCCTTTCTTTTCTGCCATGGACTCAACGACCGTAATGTCGAGCCTGAGCGCAGTCAGGACGCCTCGGAAATGCTGGCGCGCTTGGGCATGGAGTCGGTTGAGCGGAATTGTCACGCTGGACATGCGCACCAGGTGTCGGACAAGATGGTGGATGATGTCGTGAAGTTTCTGCAGTCCGCCATGGCCTAGGAAACACGCCCCTGTCTCCCTCAACCTGTGTATTATCGAATCTTGTGTGTCCAAGATTTTGATCATGGGCATGGGGTGTACTCCGGGAGTAGTACAGTACCTACCTAAGTAGGTACCACAGTACTGACTAGCTGTGTTATAGAGAGGCACTTACATCCTTAAGAGGGAGGTAGTTACACCAATAACAGGGTCGGACAGAAGCCCAGTCTTACTCTCAGCATTCTTTTCTCGACGCCTTTTGTACGATCCTAACCATTTGATACATGTGTACTATCCTAACCATTTCGTACACGCCCTCTTAGATTTTGTATGTAAAGGAATGATTTCACTGTGCAGGTGGCAGCCGTCTGGCAGACAGATCTGCCGGCTGGCTGAAACGACTGACTTAGGTCACTTGAAGCGATTCACTGCTGAAGCGATTCACTGCTGATTGCGAGAAGTGTCCATGCCAGCAAGCAGCTGCTCGTCTTTATTTCATCATTACGAATTTCTCTCAACTCGGAAGCGCTAGAATCTCAACAGTTCTTTCACCTGACGCAACCAGAATCCCGCCGAAAGTCATTAAACAAACGTCGCGTTCGTCCAGCCCCGATCCCGAAAACGGCCGGGGCCGATCCGTCACTTCCACCACACAGGCGCGCTTCTTCCAACCATTCAACATTGCTCATTTCTCGCATCATCAACGCCTCTCAACCTGAATCTCATCATGATAGAAGACCAAAACCCGGTCCTCATCTACGAGGCCGAAGACGGCGACGACCCCCTCAACATCTCCCACGTGCCCCTCATACTCACCCACGACGGCGGCGGCACCTGCTTCTCCTACTACTGTCTCGACCCCCTCGGCCGGCCAACCTACGAAATTCACAACCCACGCTACTTCACCCAGCAGCCCTGGGCGGGCGGCATCCCCGAAATGGCCAAGTACTACGTCGGCCTCATCCACAAGTCCGTGCCCCGCGGCCGCATTCTCCTCGGCGGGTGGTCGCTCGGCGGGATCCTCTCGCTGGAGATGGCGCGCATCCTGGCGGACGACCCGTACTACCACGTGCTGGGCATCGTGATGGTCGACAGCATCTGCCCCGGCAGCGTCAAGGCGGAGGCGTGGAAGCGCGGGATCGCGTTCAAGGCCCAGTTCTCGGACAGCACGAGCCAGGAGACGAGGGACCGCGTGACGTGGTGCTTCTCGGAGGCGGTCAAGGCCATCTCGGACTATCAGCTGCCTAGCTGGGAGAGGGACCAGGGAGGAAGCGACAGCGGCGGTGGTGACGGCGCTGAGGGGAGCACAAGGACGCGAGTAAGGTGTCCCCCTGCTATTCTGCTGCGCGCAACGGAGACTGTGCCGGTTGAAGATGACGCGCCGAGCCGTGTCGACCTGGTGAGGAATGATCGGTCGCTGGGCTGGAACGCGTACCGGGACGGGTTTTTCCGGGAGATCGTCGACGTTCCGGGACATCACTTCAGCATTTTTGCCTTTGAAAACATTGACAAGATCACGGCGAGCTTGATTGACGCGTGCAAAAAACTCGATACTCCCATCTGTCGGGGTTCAGCAACAGCTTGAGGATCGCTGTCGCGAGATGGCACGTGCTCGAAAACACCAATTGCAGCTGCTCGGTGGCCGTGTGCTGTGTCTACGCGCTTGAGTCTGTCCAAAGGGCTCATTTGGTCCAGAAGCCGGCATTAACTTCAATCTGCTACTTTCTTTGGGTGCTGTTCTCAAGCGCGCCTGCGCCGGAACGCGTTTCTCGACAGGGAATGGAGAAGACAGCTACCAGAGCTCAGGTAGATAACAGACCTCCGGACGGAACGCAATTACTGTTGAGGAAGAGATCCGCCACTGGGGCACGAACCATGGAGAACGCCACCCCACGCTCACAGGTTCCTTCGAGGACCTTGCCGAATCGTGAGTGCGACATTCCACAGGCGTCATACCGTGTGGGCCGTAAGCCATGGAAGGTCACTGGCGTAGGACGGGCGACTTGGTGCATGTGGCTGTCTCCGAAATTTCCTGAGTAAAATACTCGGGGCGGACACTGATAGAAAGGGCACGCCGATGTCCAGTGTGAAAGTGACGAATCGCGAAAATGGCGGGTAGCTTGGTTCATTTTAACCAAACAACAAATCTAGATTCCTCCAACGGCCTGGACAAGCTTTAAGATTTCCTTCAATCTCAGATAGTGTTACATCCCATTGCGCCACTGCCTGCCTACTTGAGAACATACATGACCACGATCCACAGCCATCGTCCATGCAAGCGGCCTCCGACAGTAAGACAGAAGACACTTCTACTCGTGGGAGAGGTCAGGGCGAGCGAACATAGACAGCTGGGAGTGGAAGGTCAGCAATAGCGCCCGCCTGCTTCGTCGAATAGGCTGTCGGAAGCTTCTCCAGGTGGGGGGGGGGGGGGAGGGCGGGATTTTTGAGATGGGAAGGGCCAAATTTAAAACCCACATCACCCAAAATATGCTATTGCCGTTTTTTGT
>PYFS01001258.1:0-25315 GCA_003671545.1 Ophiognomonia clavigignenti-juglandacearum | reverse complement strand
CCGATCTAGGTTGGGTAAGTAGTAGACCGAATCAAACAGTATTCCGGCATCTTTTCCTCTTGGCCCCCCCCCCCCCTCCCTTTCTTTCCCCGTCACTTGCATTTCTCGGCAAGCGCGTATTTAATGATCCTTGAGATGAGGTCGGAGGATGGTACAATTCTAGGGACTCGAGGAGTACTAGACATTCTCGGGTTGAATGCCACTAGACTTTTTCCTTCGCGGGCATAGCTCATTGTGTTTTCACACAATGTCCGCCCCTCCGTCTCTCGCTCGATATTCGATGTCGAACTATCTCCGGCTTTTTTTTGTTGGCGTCGTGTATCACCAGCCAGCAGTGTCTTGTTTCAAAGATGCTGGCTCTTCCATATCCTTTCTCTAGCTTGTGGTTGCAGAAGAATCGTACAAAATTATGCTCACCCGAGCCAAGTTCTCTACGAACATGGACAGAAAGAACTGGGTTGTCGTGCAGGTCCCCTGAGCTTAGATTTACGACTACTAGGAGTAATGAAGCGCTTCCGTGGGGTCCGAGTCTGCGAAGCGCCAGGGAACAGAAAAAGAGTAGGTCGACGATTTTGATGGTGACGGGGTGAAATGCTTCCACGGCGGTTCTGCCAGTCTAGCGAAAAGAGCAGCAGGTTGGGTTGGGTTGGTGGCATGGTCGCCGGGAGACAGACGCCAGACGGTGCAAGGCGAAGATGAAAAGAAAAGAAAAAAGAGAACATGGTCCAGAATGGTCTAGCAGGCTAGGTGAGGAAGAGGAAGGGGGGGGAAGGGGGGGTTGAAGACTTACCTCACAGCGAAGCATCATCCATCGACGGAACGCACACACGCACCATCACATCACATCACATCGCATCACATCATCAGACAAGGCAGCTTTCACGCATCATTAGTTCCTACTACCGCGTTTGTTATACGGCTTACGAGGGAAGAGTTGATGGGAAGAGGCGGGCGGGACTGGATGGAAGGAAGGAGGAAGAGGGTAATGGGCTTTATGTTTGGTGAAAGTTCGTTGGGTTGTTCTTGGCGGGTCTTTTCGTTCTTGGTATTTTTCTTTTAATTTAGCTTGTCGGTGTGGTGGTCGGATTTTTGGGCGCACGGGCTTTAGTTGAGCGAGTTCTTTTTGGAAAAGTTGTTGGGTTTTAAGCGGTTCGAACACGTGGGTCCTGCGTAATAACCGTGTTAGCAAGCGTCGAGATCTAGCGCGTTAGACGGCTAGACCATCTGGACAGGCTGTTGACCTTTGTTTGTTGGAAGTTCGGGACGCGCCTGGGTTATATCGACACGTGAACCACGCTGCTGCCCCTCCCGAAGACCTCAATTTTGGCACGTTGTGGGAGCGAATTGCTTGAGATGGGATGGCACTGGGAGAGATGAGGGTCGTCCTGTTTTTTTCCTGTCTTTTTTCTTTCTTGACGATCGCTGGCTCAGCGAGGCACAGGACTTGCGTGTTGATGATGTCTGATGTTGCTCCCGAGAAGCACCACACCCTCCCGTGGCCCGTTTCAAGTACGATGGGCTCAAGTGCACACCTCCGAGGTCTGACTGGCCAGAAACGACGAGACCATCGAGTGACACTCTCACTACCACCGGACCCGTATCCTCGCGGACGTTCACAGTGGCGAATATCGTCCACCTGCTTGCGTTCACATATCCTCAGACCTTGAACTTAGCCGGATGCAGCACATCAATGTCCGCACTCTTGGCCTCGCCATCGAAGATCCACTCCGCCATAAGCAGCCCCGTGCCTGGTCCATTCTGCACGCCCCAGCACGTATGCCCGGCGGCGATCCAGACCCCCGGAATGGAGGTCGGCCCGATGAGCGCTCCCCGCTCTGTGCCGAAGCGGATGTGTTGCGGGATGTAGCAAGCCTGCTTGACCTTGACGGGCGCTGCGGCGAGGACGGACGAGATGGTGCCAAGGTAGGCGGTGAGATCATCGCATTGACCTTCATCGGTCTGAACTTGGTCTGCTGTGTCTGGGAGGGGGATGTCTTTGTCGGGCTCGCCTGCTTAATGTCAGCCACTGGCTGTTTCTATGCTCGAAGGGAAAGGGTGAGCAGAGGAGTCAGTAGAAGCAACGTACCACAAGCATAGACCTCTCCAAAAGGCCTGGCATACACCTCTGGATCCACATTCCCCCTATGCTTCCGCTTCTGACCCGCCCTCGCCCTGTGCTCCGGCACATAGTCCCCAGGCAGTTGTATATCCGTGAACACGGCATAGGGACTGACATCCGCCTCGTAGACCACGCTGTGTGCACGCAAACCCTCGACTTTGCTCCGTGGTAGCAGCTTGCCCGTCCATGGTCCGGCGGTCACAATCACGTCCGTGGCGTCTACGAAGTTGACCTCGTCGCCATTGTTCCGGTCCACGTACTCGACTGTGTTTGAGCTGGGGGAAATGCCATTCGCAGTAAATTTTGTCACTTTAGCACCTATGCGGATGTCTACCCCGGCGGAGCGGGCGAGCTCGGCAATGGCAGTGGTGAAGTGAAAGGGGTGAACTTGGGCTGTCTCGCTGAAACCCACACGGCCCATCTCTTCGTAGCTTTGGATGTATCCAGAGTCAATCCAGTCGAGGTCTGCTGGAAGGGGTGACTGGCTTAGGAGAGCCGTTGCGGCTGTATCTTGCTTGGGCAGTTTCTCCCAGTCCTTCTCGATTGACTCCGGCTTCATTGCACCAGCCTTCCCATCGCCGTTCTCTGTCTTTTTCTCCCCATTCCCCTCAGCGCCTTTCGTACTTGGGATGATAGGTGGTTCCGGTGTTGGGGTTAGCAACTCTGGTATTGGTGCAAAGGCTGCTGATGTAAATTTTGGGGTGGCGTTGTTGGTTTGAGGATCAGGATTTGCTGGGGAAGGTGCTGTTGTTTGGGTTACTGGAGCTGTATCCACTGGCTCAGTGGTTGGGAATATCTCTGGCTGTGAAATTGGGCCGTTTGCTAGACCAGTCTGTGAAGCACTTGGACTAGGTTGAGGAGGAGGTGTCTCTGACTCTGTTTCCACGGTCTGCAAAGAGCTCAGGCCAGGTTGAGCAGCAGGAGCCTTTGCCTCAGCATTGTCCTTAGCTGCCCTAGCCAACACGGGATCTTTCCTTTTCTTGACCACTGCTCCAATTGTTCCACACTTGACCTGCCGGTAACCCCATCTCTGGTCACCACCATGTTCACTGGCCAACTCCTTGTGAAGTCGGTAGGATAGTGGCACTAGGCACTCGGGGTAGGCCCACATCCCAAGTAGTCCTCCAGACTTGCCTGAAGCACCAGCAGCTATTGATGAAGCCTCGAGTAGGGTAATGGTGTGGAGGGATGGGTCAAACTTTGGGTGTCTTGTCAGGTAGTAGGCAGTGGATGAGCCAATGATGCCACCACCTTCCCTATTCTATCAGCTGACTATTTGTCCCAATGTGTATGATGTGTGCTGTAAATGTGGCCAACGCCCTTGAGTGAATACTGAGAAGCATGTGCCACCAAGATGAGTGGGGTCCAGGGTCAGGGTCTGAGGGTTTGTTCAGAGGCATGTAGTCGTGGGCAAGGCTCATTAGGCATAAAGATGACCATGGGGTTGGACGGGGAGGAGGGAGGGGACGAGAAGAGAGTAGCGAGAATGAAACCATACCAACAATGACAATGCTCTTCTTCTGCGGTGCGTCCATGGCACCTTGTTTGCCTCAGCAATGCAGTGTCTCAGTGCTTTCGAAAATGTTGTGTTTGCTTGTCCATGTCAGGGGACAGATTGGGGGATGTCAGCTAACCTCGAGCATTTGAGTAGAAAACAGCATCAATGCCACCTCTGCACAATCCAGGCACCTCAGCAAAAGTTAGCAAAGGTTGTTTATATTTGTGTATTGGCAAGGCGATGAGGGGCCCAGAACGCGGGTGTGGACTTAGAAGTGTTGTCGATTCAAGAAGTATGGAGTACTGTACAAAGGTACAAGCAGGGATATAGCAACTTCCTTTATCTTATCGCTCCTGGCGGGGCAGGTACCGATTGTTCCTGAGGTCCTGCTCAGTTCTATTTTTGGTCTCCACTGCCCACCCACCACATCCCAGCACCAACGGCAGTGGTTGGCATGTGACATCACTACCTACTTCGGAACGTAGCACGATGGGCAGTCAAGTTGCAATGGTACCAATACTTGTCCAACACAACGCGCTGCAATGAGAGCCTTGCATTTGTTGTGCTTCGAACTACCAAGATAAACAATACCGTCCGTATGGTAGGGACCATTGAAGCCGGACCCGGACAGATTTATACAAAGTAGAGTCCGCGACTCAGGGTCGTCCGGCGGCGTAGCCAAATCGGGCCAAGATCGACCCCACCCGTTGACGCAGGACCGAGGCTGAACGAAAGATCGAAACGGCCCCAACCTCACAGCTTCCAGCATCTGCGACGACTCGACATTGAGTCTAGGGCATTGATCACCGAGTGGATGCACTCATTCTTGCTGTCAGCTCATTCTTCGAATCCTTCTGCAGTCGGTTCTTGCAGTAATAGTGGCTGAGCGCAATTCCTGTCGGGCAATTCGTCATCGGCTCTATGTTATTGCAAGCCAGATGAAACTTTGAGTGTTCCATCGAGTTAATCCGCACAGCAGACAGTATTACAAACCCTTTCCACGTTGGGCAATGCATGTGCGATTGCCATCTCCAACGGCGGGCTTTTCCGTTCGCCTTCCAGGGCCTTCTTCAGCAGCAAATCTCAGATTCCTAGCCCCCACTTGGCACTACGCCATCTTCCCGCCGTACAAGACCCAGATCCTCGCCGCTTCCCGCCGTCATCATCACAGCTTTTCAGCAACTTCTTCCTCCTCCTTACAAAACAAACACCATAGATCCAGATTGATCTCTGCTTTTCACTCGCAAGCCAAATTCACACACCACCAATTCGCAACCATGGCTTCAGCAACAAACTTCTTCGACTTCAAGGTCCCTAACAGTAAGCTGTTTTCACATGCGTCTCTCGTCGCGCTTGCATGCTGCACATCGCACACACCTTTCCATAACACAGCTCA
Organism: Ophiognomonia clavigignenti-juglandacearum; assembly: GCA_003671545.1. NCBI lineage: Eukaryota > Fungi > Ascomycota > Sordariomycetes > Diaporthales > Gnomoniaceae > Ophiognomonia > Ophiognomonia clavigignenti-juglandacearum. Next base: position 20,302 of record PYFS01001258.1, on the reverse strand, counting down.
GCATCTCCACACTAGCTTGCCTCACCTCGGTGACAGCGTTCAGTTGAAATACCACCTGCCTCTACCAACTGTGCCCTGTCCACTCCGGGTCATCCGCCTTTTATTTTCGTCTCTCCGCCCTCCCAAGAGGCAGGACCCCAGTGGCGGCAGTAGCAGCAGCAGCTACACGACCCTCACAGAACATCCCAAGCTCTAGCAAATCCAACATAGAGTCATGTCTTCAAGGAACATAGCTGACCACCCACTACCATCTCGCAGAGAAGGGCGAGGAAGCTTCCCTGGCCGACTACAAGGGCAAGGTCGTTCTCGTCGTCAACACCGCCTCCAAGTGCGGCTTCACCCCGCAGTACGCCGGCCTCGAGAAGCTCTACAAGGACATCAAGGGCAAGCACCCCGACGACTTCGTCGTCCTCGGCTTCCCCTGCAACCAGTTCGGCGGCCAGGAGCCTGGCTCCAACGAGGAGATCGAGAGCTTCTGCCAGGTCAACTACGGCGTCTCCTTTCCCATCCTCGGCAAGATCGATGTCAACGGCGACACCGCAGACCCTGTCTTCAAGTGGCTGAAGCACGAGAAGCCCGGTATCTTGGGGCTGGAGCGCGTCAAGTGGAACTTTGAGAAGTTCCTCGTTGGCAGGGACGGCAAGGTTAAGAACCGCTGGGCGAGCACCACCAAGCCGGAGTCGCTGGAGAAGGACATAATTGCCGAGATTGAGAAGAAGGCGTAAGCTTGCTGCTTGTTTTGCTTATGATGAAGAGTGGGAAAGGAGGACTGTGATTGTGTTCCGACGGGCAATGTTCGTCTTGCTGACGAGGGTCATGGTCCTGCTCTTTTGCTCTCCCGCAATAACGACTCGGTGAGCTGATTTTCTCGGGTCATGCGACAGCCATGTTGGAGCCGGGAAGACGTCGACCGAGACGAAGCTGTAATTCGCACCTTGGGAGCCGACGAACATCACGGAGGCCTTGTTTGTCGCAGGAGTTCCCCGCCCGTCACGAATCTCTTTGGCTACGTGCAACGATTCGACTTGTCAGTCTTTCCCTTCACCAGCCTGCCGCTTGGCTCCGTGTTCGGCGGAACGTTAGTTTTGAGGAATTTGTGCTGTAATTAGTTATCCCAGGGAGGGGAGGCGAGAATGATACCATACATCCATGTTCACAGCGAAAAATCGTCGCTCCTGTAAGACTGGGGTGGACAGCCGTGCGCTGGGTAAGGATTCTGCCATCCAGACCAAGCATCTCCTGATCTGATCTCACGGCCGCTATAGCACATATATGCCACCGAACGGACAGGATGAGGGAGCCGCCAATTGAGAGTTGTGTTCGTCAGTTGCGAGGATCCAATGCACACAGGCAATCTCACTTAGTCGCATGCACAGGTGTCCATTTACTACCATCTCTATCATCCCCAGTTCTCGTCCTCATCCAGCGGACCACAGCCTCAATTCGGCGGATCGGGGGGCACGCGTTGCGGCACAATTCGAGGTATTGGAAAGCTCGCCCACAGGGTGAGGTATCTACGGTCTCCGGGACCGCAGCTGCTGTCGTCGTCGTCACGGGCGGAACCGTGGTCGTCATGGCGAGTGTCATGTCGAGGGTGGTCCACATTGACTCGGCGCTGGGGCCCCCAACGCACCCCGAGCAGGCATTCAATCCTCCAGCGGGCAGGATTCCAAGCAAGACGCCACGCTCGTAGCTCGGTCAAGCCCAAGCAGTAACGCGTGTCCGCTTGACGGCCTGCGTTCCAAGGTTGCTTGGTCTAGTAGTAGCCAGACCGGGACGAAGCGACGGCACAAGTTGCAGTGCCGTGCGGCAAGCGCCCGCTTCATTCCAAGATCAGCCAGCTGGTTCGAGATAACCAAGTGCCGGGTTTTCTATAGCAAGCTACTACCTAGGTACGTCTATGTTGTAAGGCTGTCATCATCTATTATTAGCCCCCAACCATTACAAATCTTTGGCTAGAGTAGATGCTGAGTATTGTGTATTTCAACCCTGCTGATTCTTCATGATATATCTTTCAAGGATAGAGATTTGAATGTGCCTTTGTTACACCGAATAGCTTTGGTATTATACCGCTGTCTAATATTCAGCTGTCATGGACCCATTCCTTCCAATTGCATTAACTTTCTTCGAGTACTGGGCTATAGGATGGCTTCTCGCTATTCTCTATGCTCTTTTTCTACTTTCACTGCAGATCAAGTGCAGTAGAAACGGGGGAAGTTTCTTTCAAGGAATGGACAGACATTGTTGTTGGGCTTGGACACTGTGATTACCATGGATTTTGCCCCTTTGCACGGTCATATGGCCGATTGTGTTACCGGCGACGGTATGTGCAATGTAGTTTTCTTTGAGAAGTCTCTTAACATATTTAAATGTTCGCTAACATTTCAACCTTGATAGATCTGGGATCATCGGAATAATGGTGACAATTTGCACAAAGATTCCACGGATGAGAAGGATGTGGACCCATAGGCCTGATGCGCGCAACTTAGAAAGCCTCCATACCTATAAGTACTAAGTAGGTAGTCAGCACACAACCTAGGTCATATAATCAACATACCTGTAGTTACGGCGGCCTACAGGGCAGAATGGGATTATTTTTTCCCCCGCCAATTTTCAGGCAAAAAGGAGATGCCGAACAATATTCAATCAGGGCCTACGCAAGCCCATGGGTAGGTAGTTCAAGATCTCAGATTCTGTAGCCAGCATGGCCGATGCTATTTCCGTAACCTTGCACTGCTTGCAAAAGACAGGTCACCGGCAGGATGAAGGTTCTTTGCTGCTTCTGACACTTCACCGAGGTCTTTTGACAGGTGAACAGGCCCGTAGGATTTCGGACCAAGCGACGGAGGTGGCGGCGCGGCAGATGGAACGAGCTATACACCCCAACCCCTGTGCCCTTTTTGCCCATCTTGCTGACGGCCGGTCGGAGATTCGTGCTGACCTGGCAGCCTAAGATCGGTGCATGGTTCGCCCCGTGGGGGAAGAAGGGTTGTCATAGAAAGAAAGGACAATGATCCGCGAGCATGTGACAAGCTTTGCTCTGTCAACTATCGCAAGCAACCGACGCACTCGCGTTGTCCGCAGCTCGCGCGCAACGTTCCATCTCCTCCGTCTGGCGGACGACTATGGTCGCCCTCCTTCTTGGAGGCAGGAGCAAGAAGGAACAGGGCAAATTTGATAGCAGTAATGCTGTGCCGGCATGACTTGCATGAAGGGGATCGACCAGCAATAATGTCACATCTGAGTGGATGTGGCTGATAAGCTTCTCTAGGCGTGCCCAGGTGTGGAAGGGATTGATCCTGGTTTGGAGGTTAGCGAACGGCAACATTGGGCTGTCTCTGCGCGCCCGGGAGTGGACTGCTGGCGATCGCTTCTTACCCTGGAAGCCAGATATGATGGCCAAGTGGCTCGAATATTCGACCAGTCGAGGCGACGTGGACGGACACCTGAGATCAGCACTGCCTCGAGTGAGAGGTCTCTTCGTGATCGGGGCGAGCATACTGTCGGTGTGGTATCAGCCTCCCTCGGCGTGGTCTACGACGCCAGTGTCACATCCTGCCACCTGTACATCCGTGGTTCGCCTGCGCATACGCGGCCCAGGCGAGTGAAGAGACCAGTCGCCAGTGCGAGTTAGTCCCTGTCCAATCACAAATGCGCTCAAGTCGTCGGGATCATCCATCACAACTGCTCCGTTGCCCCTTCCCGCCACGGCGAGGATCGACAAAGGACGACGACGCGTCTGTGAGCCCGCTCTCATGTCCAGTGGACTGACATTCTCATGAATAATGGGACTACCTAGGTAGCTCATAACTTCACACGGCTCCTGAGCCTCTTCGGAGCCCCGGATCCAAATCCTCTCAGCTTCATCAGCCTCGCAACACCACTTTCCGGCCCTTGCAAGCACGCTGGCAGGCAGTGTGTATGTGATCGTTCGCTGCAAGACAGTGGAGACCCATGTAAAGAAGCAAAACGACCAAGCATGGAACGTCCCACGGGTTTCATCGATCTGTCCGCGCATGCATGTAGGTAGCCGCGCTGTAAGCCACCCGTCCATCCCCTGGTTCCTCATCACCACCATCATCCACGCCGACAGCGACAAGCCCACCCGTCCGCCATATCGCAACCCCCCACGCGGCGTGTCAGGCCGCCAGCCAGGCAGTCCCACGCGAGATGGCACATGCGTGGCTCGATCAAGCCTAAGCAGCAACGCGTGTCTGCCTTCCTTGCTTGGACTAGCCAGGGCGAGGCGGCAATGTGCTGCAGTGCATGGCAGCGTTTCGGCGTCGCCGCTCGTGGGGACACGGGCGCACGACAGGTCTGAGAGAGTTGTGGACTTTTGTCGTACTAAAAATGATGCATGTTGAGAGTTCGGCTGGTTGGTGCGTTCCTGGGGGCTGCCTCGTCGTGAGCGAAGGCTGCGAGCTTCTTCCCACTCCTCCGTGGGCCCTCACCCGTGGGCCTTCCTCCGTGGCCACCGCTGTATGCGTAAAAGCAGAGAATGGGAAATTCTTCAAAGCGGGATATTGCTGTTCTCGGGTGACTGCGGGGTGTGTCTTTGCTAGTCACGGTGTGCGGGTTGTCCTCCTCCGGCCACTTTTCCGAGAGACCAAAAGAATAAAAAGAAAAAGAAAAAAAGGGGAAAAGGGGCGTGTACTCGAGAGTGGCGGACGCCACCACAACTTTGAGAAAAAAGTAGTATCTTCGTCTTCACATGTGATCGTACCCACTGACCCAGAAAAAGGCATTGCGCCGATGTTGCCGCCGCCACGCATGCGCACGAGGCTTTCGCCGTCTTTTGGTAAAGTTCGATAGCTACTTGCAGCCGTCGACAAAACCAGCATCGAAGGCGGGGCTGGCACGTTGGACAAAAAAGCAAGCCACAAGACAAGCATGACAGATGGTGTGGACTGGACGCTTGTTCATTAGTGCCTCCACCATGGGTGATCTGTGTTTCCCTTCAGCTGTCTGGTGTAGCGCGCCAGGTCAGATCCTGCAAGAAGCCGAGGCTGTCTTGAACTTCAGCTTGTACAGGAGACAGGCTGGCAGGTTAGACCAATGAAGGAGCGCTTATGTGTTCTGTACAACGCGCGCTCGCTCGGGAGCGACCCGTCTCACCCGTGGCTGCCATCGCGGCCCGAGGCATGGCCGATGAGCAGTGGGCTGGATGGATGGATGGATGGATGGATGTCAGTTCTTGAGTAACCGGCGTGTGGCGCCTGCCACTGCAGACGATGGTTGGCGCCGTTGATACCATTGATGAGCATGGTGCGACCGTCGAAGGTCATTCAGCTCTTTGCAGATCTTCTTTCTCCTCGCGGTTGGGGAGCAGCATGTGCAGGCGACGACCCCTTGGCTACCGCGAGGGCTCGTGTTGTGCGTTCGCCTCAGTCACTTGCTCGAGGCATTAATATACAGCCTGCAGTCCCGCGGCGCTCATGAGACACCTTTTGCAGTCGGTGAGGACTTCCTCATATTGATACGTCAAGAGAGAGACGTATCAGCCTCGTAAACTGTCGTGAGAAGTGAGGGTTTGTGCAACGATGCTTCGAGGTGAATGAAGGCTGCGAGCACCCGGCTGCCGCGGCTCCTGTGCATCAATCAGGCTGTGGGACTGTATTGTCCGGAGCCGGGACTGCGCCAAAAAGGACGTCAGCCAATATTGCTGGTCTTGTGTGACTCCACGAGTGCTCTCCGTTTTGGTACCGATCCTTCCATGGTATTCGGACAGGCAAATCGCCGAAGCCACGCGGAGAGGACAATGCAAGCAAACTGGAAGGGGAAGGGGGAGATCCCAGACGGCGGAGCCTTGCCTCACCAAACCCGAGCCCGTCTCGATGATGCCGTGCGATGCGCCCCTGGCAGCTGGAAAGCCATGTGCACTTTCCCCCCACTATGTCACACATGTCTCTCAGGGAAAAAGAAAAAAAAGACATGAGCACTCGCCCTGGCAGCAATCGATTTCCCCCCACCACGCGAGGCAAGTGATGTCACCCCTTCGCCAGCGTGAACAAACCCAGGCCACCACCAGGCCACTCACCCGTCAGCCTCGTTCCCCGAGCGGACCGGGTCCAGCGAGCGGCAATGGCCAGTTTCAACGGGTCGACCGATTCCCGAAAGTCGTCCCAGACTCCACTCCCCATCCAGCATCCTCCATCTTGCCTTCCTCCTTGGGCGACGCCCGGCAGGTGGGCGCCCCCCCCCCCCTCTTCCCGGCTGTTGCTGTGAGGATGACGAAGAAAAGAGCTTGGGCCACCTATAACTCACGCGTCAATGCCGGCAAGCGCGGAACTTTATGTGTCGCCAACAACAAGATCCGAACAACGATGGCTGCGAAATAGAGATCGGGTTCACGTAGCCGTGCCAGGACTAGGAGCGAATGACGTGCATCCAATAGCCGGGCCACGACCCACGACCCCCAGTAAACCTTCTGGCAGCCTTGTCCGCAGCCTTGTCAGCAGATAGGCGCGCGGCGCCACGCGCGGCTGTGTGGCGCCGCTTTATCTTTTGGTGTCTTCGCTCACCCGCGGGATCCGATTGTGGCTTGATCTTCAATATTCCCCCCCTCTCTCTTCTTAGGCCCAACGCAGTCGTTAGATTGAACCGAGGTCCTGAGCGAGCTTTTTGGCCACCGTCAATCCTCGAGTACTGTGGCTGAAGATAAGCCGCTCTCACCGCCGCGCTGAGAGTCTCACTTGGACGCCGTATCAGCTTCCATGAAGCGTGGGAAGATGCTTTCTTGCAAGCCTGTGGTGTGGTCGGTGTGGTGAGGCAAAGACACGGCTCGATACGTGAAGTGCAAGACGACATTCCGATTGGTGGGACATAGGGGTGGGCGCTTTACCTTGGGAGGTATAGCTCGCAGATTGCAACGTTCCATTATTGGACCCCTCCTCTACCAGAAGTGGCAGCAAATCATAATGGCCCGGCCACTGGTTAGGGGCTGTGAAGTGTTCGTCCCTTCACCACTAGCGCAGGACTTAAGCCGGTACGATTATTGCCAGAGATGACCTATTGTTTAGCAATGAATTCTTTGTTATACAGAGTCAATCTGACTGGCTGAAAAAAGAAGAGACCCCGACCGAGCTCGGCTTAGGCGCATGACCGGAGGGTATCACAAGAGATTTGAGAGGCAGATCTCCGTCGCCTCTTTCCCCATGTCATCCGCTTGATGAAGCCTTGACCTGAGATCGTGGGGTACAAGCAGGAAGAGGGGAAAAGAGTGGGGTGGGAGATGCCCCTTAGCGAATCCCTCCGGGCGCGACTATTTGGTTGTTCGGCCGAATCTGCGGCGAGAACAGCGCAACACTGCAAGGTTGGACCCCGATTTTTGGACTCTGCATTGTGCCCAAATACATCAACGGCCAACAGTCGGTGGTTTGGTGAAGCTTTGGGCTCGGGTGCTTATAAATGTCGTGATGATACGGAGAAGAGAGGCACCGGATAGACGGATTCGGACACGAGTGCGAGGCAGGAAAACCTAGTTGGCGAATCCCGTTTTCTCCTCTCCCGGCCGACTCGCGCGACCTCGAAAGTCGTGTGTGGCGGCTTTGCATTTTCCTTGGTCACGTCAGGGCTTGCTAGGGAGGGACCATCGTCCGGCCGGGATTCCGTACGGACGGACTAATAAACACTGTAAAGCCAGGGAGGGCCAGGAGTGGCATGCAAGCTTGAGTTGCAGGCAAGGGACCACTGGGTATCGATTGGGTAGGGTGACCAAATGGGCCCTTAGCTGCACATCACGAGCAGGCGGGATGGCGCGGTACTGGGTGGTAGTGGGCACTTAGCTTGCTTTTCTCCAGATGCAAAGGTGGTGTGAAGCAAGCTTCTACGCAGTCTTCTGGCGGTTCTAGCGCACAGGGCGCGAAAGTAGACCAAGCCAGAGAGGGTGTAGTGCAGCTCAGAAGCCGGCTAGTAACAAGTCGGCCGGCGGATGTCGTGACAAGAGGCATCGCACAAGACCCAGCAGCAACTTGCCAGGTCATGGGGAGCGACCACGATTACGTTGCAAATCCAGTGAGGCATGCAGCGCGTGACCGGTGCAGTCCTAGTGGGGGTTTCATCAGAGGTGAGGTGAGGTCTAGAGCCGGGTTGCCAGAACAGATGAGGTTCTCAACACCTTGACAGTCGCACCTGAGTTGCAACATCGCCTGCGAGGGGGATCCTGCAGAGGAGACGAGTGTGCTGGCGGGACATCTTGTCCGGCAGAAGCAGAAGCAACGGCGTCAGGCAGGACTTGGAATCACCCACAATCCTCAACGGGGACTGTCCACTGGTTGTCGTCCCGCGGCCTGCACGTGAATGTGAGTGAGACAGGTCATGCTGCTGCTGCTGCGGCTGCTGCGTGCCCTGTCCCTTGCCCCTTTAGAAGCGATAGGATCAAGGTCATCGACGTCGACGGGGTTGAGAGAGAGACCATAGTTCTTTTCGACAGAGGTCCGCCATAGACTCGTGGGTCCGGGGAAAATGTCTTGCAGCAACTGAAGAATGACTGCGGTGCCGGAAGCGACTGAAGCGAGTGATGAGGTCGCCCGTCATCATCAAGGTGGGCCGGGGCCCAAGCCAGTGGATACGCGCAGCTGTCAACGAAAATAAGATGCGGTGGATCCAAATTTGACAGTGCACTACGCACAAACCAGGGGGCGATCAACCACAGTGAGTACTGTGCAACGCACTGGGAAGTATCAAGGAGCCTGGACCCCGTGACTCTGAGAGGATCAACTACTATTTTGTACTCCCAAGACGTGATAGTCGGTGGGGGGCGGGTTGCATCTCTAGCGATAGATAAGTGCTTCTCGTAATAATAATTGCTATGGAGTAGAAGGTGAAAGAAGACGATACAATGATGCGAGACGAGCATCTTCTCAGCACCCGGACACGATATGAAGCTGACACCGTCTCCTTGTAGGCTTGTCCTGGGTTTGTAGGTATCGTTCAAAACAACGGCGGTAGAAACCGGAAATGAAGCAATTGCGAGGCTGTCGACCGTAGTTAGGTATTGGCACAAAATAAGGTTTCATCGGGACCGGCCGATAAAGTTTCGCTGGAGCCGTCTCAAGATGAGAAAGATGTAGGACGAAATGAGAAAAATGTCGAAAAGGACTTGGAACAAATTGTGGTGATCGTCGGTATGTGGTTGTGATTGGCCAGCCTCGCGGCTTGCCGTGGATACTTTGGTACGGAGCTCGCCTGGTCGAACTCGAACACACCGTGTCTATGTTTAGGTAGTGGTACAGTAGCAGGGTTTCTCCCTGGGGAAGGTGCAGGTGCCGTATGGATGTCTGTGCTCATCTCCCGCGCCTGAGAAACGGGGCAAGGTGGGGGGTGACCTGGAAGTTGCAGGGATAAGTACGGAGTATTGTGGGGCCTTCTTGGCCTATTTTTCCACCATGACCACACACAGCAACAAAACAAAGTGTCCACTGTCAAATTGTGAAGATAGCACCCAACCAGTCTTGCACCCCCAGAGCACCATCTCCACAAATAAAGCCAAGACGTCAGGGCATCGGCATAGTTTCGCTTATCCCTATATGCTTAACTGAGCACAGTCGTTTCCGGCTATTCCCTTGGCCGCCCAACCGCCCTGATGCCATACATCGCACCGCCATTCTCGACGACTCAGTTCGAGCCGAGGTTTCTCCATCTCGTGACAACCGCTGCAACACTGGCCATCGACAAAGTACCCTATGCAAGCCTTGTCTGACTGTCAAATGGAATACGGGCGTCCGGATACAACCCTTCTCCAGTTTCGAATTCATCAACCATTGGAGCGCAGGGTGGCTTACAGGATAGATGCTTGGACGCAAGCACGGAAATTGCAGTTCGCTTCTTTGTTACTATCGAGTCGCTGCGGCGCGAACCGCTAAACTTTCGACATTGTTTCGACGACGTGCAGTATCATGGCGGATGTACGATCCGAACAGCTTGCCAACAATCGCACTCGCTTGACCTGATGAGCCTTATTCCGAGGTAGATCGTCTTCGAGCAGAGACTCAAGAAATGGAGCTAACGGAAGCCAGCGCGCTATCAACTATCCGATCTCCCCGTCTGAGCAGCAGTTAGGCAGAGTCTGACACAGACGGCAGGACGGCCAGTCCCTTCGAGGCGAATGCATGTTGGCTGAGTGGCTACTTGTCCAGAGGCAGGTCCATGGTCACACTGCAGGCCTAGCCATGACAGCTGATGTCCGGATGATCGTTCACAAAATGCTGCTGTGTCGTGCTGTGCACATTTCACTACTCTTCGCCATCTTTGCATCCTGCAGCATCACAGGTCTAGGGTCCTTTCTGCTGTCTACTGTGATGGACGAGTCAAATCGAGGCCACAGCTTATACCGCAGTACCCGGCCTCATACAGCAGTCCGTACCTACATTAAGGTATATACCAAGCATCGCTATGGATCACGCTACCGAACGTTGTCCAAACTTTCTTCCACCGTCATAGCCACACAACCATGGACATCCCCGCCTTACAAGCCTTGTTGTTTCTCGTCACTTTCACAATCCAAAAATTGCGTTGGACCATCTCCCAACATCACCCACATACTGTGTGATGGGGACAAGGCGTCTGGTGTCAGGGCTCCAGCACGGTACCCCACGGAGTCTGTCCACTTACCAGCCGCCAGCCGCCGTCCTGTTGCAGCAGCGCCGGCCTCAGTGCCTATTCGCGTTAGCAGCCCCAGCAAAAGGGGGTCCGCTCCTCCAAGCTGCCGCTGCCGTGAGTAGCTTACCTGCTTGCCTCGGCGCGACGGCGTCAAATCCCAACCAGGCCTGGTGCAACGGCCGTGGAAGCATTCGAAGCCCGATCGAAGCACCCGGTGGCCCTGCAAACCAACTCTAGCCGCGTCGCGACTCGCAGCCACAAACGCCATCTGACCGAGTCCCAAAGGAGCCACCAAACGAACACGGATTCAACCGTTCAAGAGTCAAGGCATTTCACGGCAGGCTTGCAAAGTTGAACTTGCAGGTAATTGCAGTGGCATGTTAGTGGGCATTCAAGATCCTCTCAGGTTCTGGACCGAGGCTATTCTTTGTATTGCGACATTCCAGCATGTGTGCCTCGTGTCCTTGAATCGTACACACTACACAAGCCAAAAATCAAGCTTGGATCTCATGCAAGTGTATTGCCTCCCGACAGCAAAGCGCTTCGGTCAGGGACTCGATGCCACCATCAGATGCAAGATAATCCGTCAGTCAGCTTGACAGTGAACCCTCGTGGACCAGGCGTAGCGTGCCAGTCAGCCAGTATGCGCCAAATCCAATTCAGCCAAAATGCTGTGGACCGGGATGGGAATTCTATTAATCACCGATGCTGTTGGTCATGGTCCACCATGGCCATCGACAACAATGACATCCTCCTGTCACCACCAACGAGACATTTCTGGACGTCCTGAGCCCTCATCATCAGCCAAGCATCCAGACAGTGCGCCACGAGCATGTGCCAACGCCATCTGCCGCACATGTCTGCAAGCCCAATCCGCACGATGACGGCAGCACAAACAGGCTGGTGGTGAAGCTATGAGCGCTCTCATTGCCTGACCTTTCCCCCACGCTTTCAACCTCCCTGCGGGAAGAATTACCAAGGAATGATGCCATAGGTTATATGCAGAGCGACATCAGGATGTGGGCTTCTTTTGCGCCTCACGAGGCATGTTTCACAGGGTCACCACAGACCACATACATGACTGTGGTATCAACCCCTCTGGGCAGCGGGGTTGCTTTTATTACCCACCGCTGGCTCCGAGCCACCAGGCACAGCATCACAACCGGCAGGGTTGACGGCGAAATTTTACAAAGTAGATTCGCGAGAGACACGAAGCAACTCCAAGATGCCGGGCCCTGTTCTGTTCCCGGAATGCACAGACTAACAACAATGAATGCATCGAGGGCGATAAGCTTTGTGCCTGTCCGGCCAGGTTTATGCGCCAAAGGCTTGCAACTTGTCACTCACCAGCAGACCGCCATCCCCAGTCTAACATTGGCGGCTAAAAGTCGCGTGATATAGTCCGGTATAAAATATGTTTTGGCGTTGGGTGCCATTGCACACTAACGACCACTTAGTGCTGTGGTACCGGTAGCAAAAGAGAGCCTGTCGCACAGGGCTCTTTTTCCGGGCATATCACCGCGCAAACGCAAACTCCATTTTTGGGGTTTCTTCTCACCGGTAGCCAGACAATATCCTTGAAGCCCACATAATTATACTCTCGTCAATCTCGACGGACGGCGAGATACGGACTTTGACCGGGCAGGACTCTGAGCGAGCCACATACGGAGCAATGCGGAGTATCTGGACAAGGCTTTTGCCCGTTATCAATGACCCGACCGTGTGTTCCTGCGGCATGGGATGATGATGTTCTCTATCTCAAGCTAAGGTATTTAACCTCGCGGGGCTTTGCAGCTAACGTCGGCAGGTCGGTCCACGGCTACGGGTGCTGTGGATGCCGGTCTTGGAAGATACTGCACGGAATTGCCAGGGGTCGGGGTCGGTCAGCCACAAGGAGTTTCTCTACGCCCTGTGGCACTTGCACTGTCAAGGCATAGTTTGTCCTCTCCACCTCTCATCACCGCGACCAGTGCATTCGACGTCAGGACATCACCTGATCCCACTTTCGTGGAGGTTTGAATCCAATCCTTTGTTTCTTCACAGACGAACCCGGTCGTTGGAAAGACTGAGTCGCATTCGGAGTAGGGCATACTGTGGTCTGAGTGGCCTGTGAGCTTGTCATCTCATCTCATCTCATCTCGAGGACCAGTCAGGAACCCCGGATCTGGGGAGTTCAGGAACATCCGCCTCTCCGTCCGAACACTTGATTGAGCGTCTGGATGGATAGCCTTGCCCGGCGACGTCCCAATCACAGCCCGGCATTCGACTTCTATACGGCTTCGGGCTTTGCCCTTCATCTCTGCAACAAACCTCTCTCTAACGGACCTTGAGTCGGCGGCAAAGGGGTTCACATTCCCTCGGCCTGCAAAAGAAGGCCAGGACGCTCTCATTCGCCCGCGCGCGCGGGCATGCACAGATCGCGGCCGGGGAGCGCTAGGGGTGGAGAGTCGAGTGATGCCGTCGCCATTCAAAATTCCCACAAATTCTTGGAGGCCCGTCCGCCAACCTAAAATCATTGTGCCCCACCCCAACCCCACCATCTGGGACAATTAACCCCCTGCAACTTGAACCGAGTATCCTCGTACCATCCTTGCCCCTGGAGCCGGTGGAGGTGCAGATGCAGGGTATCCTTGGCTGCGCCTGCGCCGCTACCAAGAGCTGTCCAGGGCTGGCGATGGGCCGAGTCTTTTGCCTGTTCTCTGCGCGCACAACGACATTGCAACAGCAACCACAACACACACGCCCCCTCCTTCACCACAACCCCTGGAGCACATCATCATGGGAAATTCCATTCAGTGTCTATTTGTGCGATTTCTCATTGATCGTCGCTACTTTCGCCAGGACCCATTAGACGGGCCGGACAAATGCTTCCACCGTCAGGACCGTGTAGGCCGTCTTGTCTTCTTTCATAATTGTCAACTTACCACAGCCTCTTCACAATCTAGGAATGAACATGCAAGGATGATGCAAGCAAGCCCAAGATACGCAGGCAGCAAGTACCACAGTAGTCTATTTCACTTTCATCATCCTCCGTGAGATCTCCGTGGTCCATGCAAGCGGCCCCGAGGGTCCAGCCTCTTCAGCGAGTGTCCACTCGTGCGTGTGAGTGTGAGGGCAGCCAGCCAAGTGTCCAGAGTCCAGAGCAAAGGCCAGGGCTCGCAGGCACGTCGTTGGTCGTCACGCCCACCCAATGCACCTCCACCATCTTCGCTCTTTTGATCCCGCAGCCCACACACACCTCGGATCTCTTAGCACTTCGCCTCCCTGGCACTCTCGCAGGTAGTCCCATTCCCCTGCTTGATAAGTGGTGGGTATATCCATGTAGGTACCTACTGATTTGCAGGCCCGGACGGCCATGGATGGGGCTCGTAACTGTCGCCATGGAAGTGGAGGGATACTTTGGTACACACACCCTCTCTCTCCTCAACCTCTGATATGCATGTCACTACCTGTGAGGAGCATCATCTACTACTTCAATGGACTTGGAGCCCTTCTCTTTTTCCCCTATACCTATCCTGCATTGTCTTGCATCCTCTACCTCGACGTCAAACTCCAGTGGCGATTCCTATTTTCATATCATATCCCATATCCAATCCAGTCCACACACATCAACCATTTACATCTCGACCCTTCACTTGACCTTTACCCCAGCCAACGTCTTACGGTGTCTACTGCCACTCCGTCACTCGCTTGCCAATTTTCCAGTGACTTATATAGCTTTTCGCCGTCAACCATACCATACATCTACGATTCCACCTGGTAATTCGCCAAAATGACCGTTCCACTACCTACTCCGTCGAACCCAAAGATCGATGCGGCGGCCGTGCGCAAGCGAAGGAGACGTGCGCCGGCGGGTGGGGCTGCTGATGACTGCTTCACATGTTCAAAGAGGGGAGTCAAGTGCGATCGCAGAAGGCCATACTGCTCTCAGTGTCTGGAAATCGGAAACGAGTGCTCCGGGTACAAGACCCAGCTGACCTGGGGCGTGGGCGTCGCCAGCCGTGGAAAGCTTCGTGGACTCTCATTACCCATCGCCAAGTCGCCGCCAGTGAACCCCGTCAAAAAGGCCAGTCCCAGGGCTCGTGCGAACTCCAGCTTGTCTGCTGGTACTCATGGCCACACGACAGCGGCAAGCGCAGGGCACTGGAGCGAGCATGGGTCGCTGTCTCCGGAAAGTGTGCGGAGTGAGATTATTGACGGGCCGGTGGACCATCACTATGCGAGCGCGATGCCTCCCACGCCATACCACGCCTACGACTTCTCCCGCGTGTCGCATGCGGAGCCAACACCACCACTGCCAGCCATCCCTAGCCACTGGCACAACGTCCCCTACTCGCACAGCTTAGCAGGCGATGGAGCACGGTATCCGAAACTGGGCCCGATTCTCATCCACGAACCGCTGTCCGCCTCCATCGACTCGCTCAGTGACACAGACTACATGTCACCCATCAGCACCACCTTCTCACGGGACGACCTTCCCTACGTCACCAGCCCTTCGCATATGTACGCCGAAAGCTACGCCAGCGGCCACTCGCCAGTACCACAGAGCCCGGTCTCGTCCATCATGATGGACCACGGGCATGGTCGGGCGCCTACCTCGTGTCCAAGCCTGGTCTATGCTCCATCTGAACCCAGCTCAAGTCTCCACTCTCACATGGACGGCTTTGAGGCTCACTTGAACCACCGTCTGATGGAGTACGAACCTCTTGGTGAGATAATGTTCATGCCTCAATATCAATACGTCTATTAGGCTCGTCAGAGCTAATACTTCCCTCCTCTTTTTCAGCAACACCCGGCTTGGATGCCTACAGCAACAGCGCGTCTTCGGACAGGCACTTCTGGGGTCGGTCGCCTGAGGGTGAGAAGAGCACTCACGACCTCCCATGGCCATCGGTGATGGAGCACCAGGTGCTGCCAGTGAGCCAGGATCTTATTGCCAAGATTCCATTCTTCATGGACTACTACGAGCACACCATGTGCCCGGGAATGGTGTTCATCGACGGGCCCAACAACCCTTTCCGAGAGCACATTCTCGTGCTCGCCGCCAACAGCCGTAGTCTGCAGCACGCCATTTGCGCCCTGGCTGCTTGCAACTTGCGCATGAAGCGCCAGCTGAGCTTGAACCCTGACCACGATGAGAAGAAGCCGCACGCCTTGCCTCGCCCTGTCACGGACTCGCAGATGGACGACAGGACACTGTCGGAGGAGTACCAGCACCGCAACTTGGCCGTTCACCTTCTGAACGAGCAGCTCAACGACCCGGCGAAAGCGCGAGGCGATGCGGTTCTGGCCACGATCCTGCTGCTGTGCCACTACCGGATGGCCGAGTCTGGCATTGCGAAATTTCACACGCAATTTGCAGGAGTCAAGAAGATCCTGGGCATGCGAAGGTCCTCTCCTTTCCCTCCGTCCAGGGACTCGGCATGGATGGAGGCCCTCTTCACCTACTTCGACGCCATCTCCGCCAGCATCAACGACCGTGAGGCGCAACTCAACACCTCCTTCTATGGCGTGATGCCAGATGCCCAGCTTCTCCCCCCTGGCGCAGAGAATCTGGTCGGGTGCGATCGCGAACTCTTCAAGACCATCATCAAATTGGGCAGACTCAACCTCATGTCCCAGCACCGATCGGTGCAAACCCTCCTTACCGCCCCGACTCCGCGCGGCGTCCCCTCGCGCTCCCAATCACCGCTTGAGTCGCCCATCGGCCACATCTACAAGCCGCAGCACCAGCACCACCTGAGCGCCGACATGTTCGGCAAGCTCCAAGCGCGGTACGACGGCA
This sequence comes from Ophiognomonia clavigignenti-juglandacearum, assembly GCA_003671545.1. Classification (NCBI taxonomy): domain Eukaryota; kingdom Fungi; phylum Ascomycota; class Sordariomycetes; order Diaporthales; family Gnomoniaceae; genus Ophiognomonia; species Ophiognomonia clavigignenti-juglandacearum. The sequence continues at coordinate 3,918 of PYFS01001258.1, read as the reverse complement.
CCAACTTCGGCCCGCCTCTCGACGAGGAGCACCTGCTCTCCCCGACGTCGCCCTCCTCCGCCTACGACGACCACCGCTCGACCTTCTGGCGCGAGTGGAAGGACGCGCGCATCGCGCTGCAGTCGTGGGAATTCGACGCGCAGCGCGTGCTCGCGTCCCTGCCCACCGGGCTCGCGCCGACGGCGGCGCAGATCCGCGACCTGGGCTCGCTGTCCGAGGCGTTCCGCTACGCGGCGCTGCTCTACACGGAGCGGCTCGCCAGCCCCCACGTGGCGAGCGGGCACAGCAACTTCCGCAACCTGGTCAGCCAGGTGGTGTACTACGCGACGAGCCTCGAGGCGGGCGCGGGCGGGTCGGCGGCGGAGAAGTTCCTGCTGTGGCCGCTGTTCGTGGCCGGGTCCGAGTGCGTCAACGAGATGCAGCAGGGCATGGTGCGCAGCAAGTGCCGCGAGATCATGGCGCGGTCCGGGTACATGAACAACCTCGCGGCGCTGGACGTGCTGGAGCGGATCTGGCGGGGCGAGGGCCGCGATGGGCAGCAGGAGAGCAAGCTGGGGAGCTTGGTGCGGCGCGCGCCGTTTAGCTGGACGCGGTGTATTGGGGGCCCTGGCGTGGAGGTGGAGTGGATCATGTTCTGAAGCATGTCCATCCACTTGCCTAACACATACATCTTGTGGGTACCGAAGGGGTCATGAGGTTTTACGATCAAAAGGAAATTTTACGGCAAAGGCTGGCACCGGACTGGGACGGCTTTGACTCTACGACACAAAACGACACGTTCGACTTGGGCCAGCTTGTATTTGGAATTTTGGCTTTTACGGCTTTTACGTCTTGACGTTCGATGTACTTGTATATATACATTATTGGGGGTTGGTTGGTGGGCTTTTTTACGAAACATTGCATAAGGGGATGGATATACATAGCTTTCTTCTGGTCTTTTTTTTTTGTTCCTGTCTATACACTGTACCATAGCTTCAACACCTTAGGTGAATCGAAACCCACGATACCTGACAGCCTTGCAGCCTTGCGTGCGATATTTGTTGAGTTACAACATCCACACACGGGATATATCTACAGAGACAGCCTTCCCCGGTGTCACAAAAATAACTTCCAATAGTCAGTCAGTTCGTACCCAACAAAAATCATTTCGCACTCGCTACCCAAACCCGACCCAGTACCCGAAACCGCCCACACAATTCCATAAACCACGGTCACCAGCCGACACCCCGGGCGCGTGATTCCATACCTTTGTTCAAACTACCCACAAGAACCAAACAAAAAGGCCAACAGCCCGAGTCACTCACCCGCCCGCCCTCCGGACGAGTTGCACAGATACAGAAAGACGAAGGCACGGCCCGCCCGCCGCCTCGGTGACCGAACCCGAACGGCGGCTTCTCTCTCTCTCTCTCTCTCTGTGGTGTGTGGGTAATAATAACCTTGAAATATGCATACGCACGGGCGGCACTCTGTTATGCGTTTTTTTTCTGGGTTTTTACCTTGCGCGAACGAAGCGCTGCGTTCTCGGTCCTCTGCCACTCTGCCCGGTTGGGTTGTGTTTTGGGTGGGCATGCAACTCAGCATTGCATTGCATTTCCCCAGGCGGCGGGTTCTTGATGTGCTCCGTCTACTGTAGTACTATAGACAAGGGTGGGGGGGCAACTTTTGTGTGTGCTATAATTGTCGAAGCTATTATGTATCACGGTATCGCCCAGGAGGGGGGCCCGCCCCATGGGCGATACGGTCCTGCGGGCTTTCTTTGGGGATGCACGCTGCGGTTGATGTGGGTGGGGGGTTGGTACAGTATACTGCCTACTACAAAGTACTGTACTGTACGTGCACGCGCTCTTTCACGGAGGATGTTGTACCCTTCCTTCCGCGAAGGAGGGACGGCGGGACCCACTCGGTGGCTGGCTGCCGCGGTGGATAGTTAATACTGGGGCGCTTACACATAGAGAGAGATGGTCTACTGGTACTGTGCCACGACTGTCTACACACCCACTGGAGCTTGAGAGACTCCTCCTGATCTGCGCAGATGAGGGGCGATGAGATTACCATGCCCTCTTCCTCACCTGAAGCGGAGACAGTGCCTCGAAATAGAGGCGAGATTCATGCCTCCTACGCTTGTGTGGTGCACGCTGTGGGTGTGGGTGAAGGTAGTACTGTACAATACATTGGGTGCCTCATCTGGCTGGGGGTTGACGCGTGCGGTGTGGTAACTTGGTCTGTGTATGTATGTACTGTACTGCGCCGTGGTGCAGCAACAGCAGCAGCAGCTTGTGCATATTTAAATGCGAAACCCTTGGCTATAAAATATCATGGTAATCTGGGTTCAAAGCGTTCGTCTCGGTGAGAGTGAGTGGGTCCTGCTGCATCGTCGATCACCAGTGGATGATGCGGCTGTGGGTGTGATAAGTGGCTTTCGCTCGGAGCCGGCTCTCTCTATCTCTCGGCCCTGCTTGACTGCGCTCTCTCTTATCTTCGGCTTTTTTCGGCCGAAGGAAACCAGCTCTGGTCCTCGTCGATGACGCTGTGCTCACAATACTTTGGTAAAGTGTGTGCACCACCAGCTGTCGTCGCCCTCCCTGCATTTGCATCGCAGGAGGGGAGGCACTTGCGCATCGCAGAGTGCAGCGTGGGGGGGGTTTTCTTTTTTCCCACTCCCCATCCTCTCATCGAGCCTCGCGACAGCACTGCAATGGCACCGACACCCCTTCCTGGACCGGCAGCAAAGTGGCAGCACATTGTGGTCCGTTTTCGACCCCCATCGAACCCGGTGCGCGCGCGCCCCCCAACCCAACCCCCAAACCCACAACGCACTGCTACGGTACCCGTGGACGGTACAACAGCCAAGTCCGTCAACGAGCTGTGGGCTGTGCAGTGATATCTGAGTAGAATACAGTAACAGTACGCCTGTACCTCCGTATTCCCATGCTGTACGAGTTATGCATGCAGGAGCAAGGTCCAGAAGCAGGAACTACGCATGCACGCTGCGGGTTGAGACAGGCCTTCTCGTCGACTCAACTCGCTCGCTCGACCAGCCAAAAAGATACGGAGAGGGGGGGTGGAGGGGTAGAAGATTGTGTGCTTTGATAGGGGAATCCACACTAAAACACCACCCACCAACTCCTCCTGCACGACCTGCATATGCAGTACAGTACCTAGCGCCCTCCCTCACTCACTCACTCACTTATCATCCATCAGGACCGCCGCCGCGCCGCGCCGTCAACAGCAACCTCTCCTCCAGTCCCACCCCCCTTGCCCACACACATACCATAGTACATGCAGGCTGCCTCGTCCAACTTTCCAGCCAACCACACCCGCAGCTCGGGGCTTCTAGAAGGAAGAGGCCCGCTACGGGGCGCTTTCGAGTCCCATCCAAAACGTTCTACTGCATCACACGCACCGGCTTCTGGAACAATCGCCTACACGCGCACCACCCACCCCTGTACTGTACTGTAGCTACCTGCCAGCGGGAACCACACACACAACACACGCACGCACGCACATCGGTGCGACGCTGCACCGCCGTCCCGTCTGCCGGCGTCATTATCTCTCAGACAGCGCGCGGCGCGCTAGAAGGGCGAGCGGCGCCTTCGAATGCATCGCTGGCTTTTTCTCGCAGCTTCCTAGATGGGCTAAGGACGTGCTGCTACAGTAGACAGCTTGCTTTTGTTGTTTTTTGCTGGAGAACAACGCAATGCAATGCACACACGCACGCCTTGATTCATGTGCTGCGGCCCCCAGAAGATTGGGCCATGACGCCTGGTCCTGGCAGCGAGCGTGTGGTTCCCACGCCGTGAACCGGGGGGGGGGGGGGAAGGGGGAGGGGGGGGGGGCAGGCAGAACGGGCAGAACGGGCAGATTGGGGGGGCGTCGAAAACAACTTAGCCTACCTGCTGACGCCTGGCACTGCACTGC
>PYFS01001257.1:0-25152 GCA_003671545.1 Ophiognomonia clavigignenti-juglandacearum | reverse complement strand
GGAAAATAAAATATTGGGGGGGGGCCCCCCCCGTTTTTGGGCCACAAAAAAACCCAAAAAAAAAAAAAAAAAAAAAAAAAAAAAAAAAAAAAAAAAAAAAAAAAAAAATTGGGGCGCCACTTGCATTGACAAGCAGAGCCTCATCAATCCTGCTCCCTGTTCGGTGCCCGGGGTCCCGAGATCTTGTGCCTCATGTCTCGAGTCGTTGACAATGGGCCTGGGGGACGAATCACGACCTTCTAGCTTGTGGTTCCGTTAAAAGGTCGTTAAGGCAGCCGTTGACGAACAACAAACCTGCTAGCTGGTACCGGGGTCTGATCCTCAGCAGCAACATAGGCCTGATTCGGTAGTTTGGTGGGTTGTCGTCGCTATGGCTGGCATCGCCGAAGGATTGTGGGTGATCGTCGCTCGCGTGTCGCGAGAGTCGATCGGTGGCTATCTTTCTCAACATCGAATGACCAGACTGTTGGGCGCCGTTCGGCCCGGTGCATTTGGAGTTAAGGCGACGCTTGTGGGCTCTTTCTGATCAAGAGTTCAGCCATCGTGGTGCTGCCCTTGCGTACTGTACATGCAAAGTCGGAGATGCTCGATAGATGACTTCGGTGTTTCAGCAGCCCTGGGGGTCTTTATGCGGCGGTTCTTTCGGATATTGTGAATACTACCGTGACGGTCCGGGCTCTCCGTTAGCCTGGTGACCAACATAGACATGCAAATACCTTCGTGATATTGGCGGATCGGGGTCAATGGCTGGACGGACCATGTTTTGTTGTCTTGACGTTGGGCCAAGGAAAGAAGAGACGAGGCCTTGACTAAGCACGAAGCCATTAGAAAAATGCTGACTAATTCCGTGCTGTCTTCTGCTTAAGGTGGGTACAGCAGGAAATGCAGCAGTGGTTCCCCATCGCAACCACAGAGTCTGACACAAGACCTGATACACCCATGTGCCAAGTTCCGCAAGGAATTGCGCCGGGCGCCGGCGTAGACCCTGAGATCAGTCCCACCCCCATCTGCTCCGAAGTCCTTCGCGAAATACTCAACGACCCATCCTGCACAGAGGCCCTCTCCACCGCCCAGTCCCTGCTTCCAGCCTCCATCCTCCACCACAGCCTGCGCGTATATCTCTACGCACTCATTGAATCTGGGATGTCGCAGAGCTCCATGGACCTCCCCCGCCCCCGTCATCCTCTCCTCTCACCACGTCAGCGGTAGCGGCAGCAGCAGCAGTAGCAGCGCCCCATGTAACCTGCCAAGTTCTCTTCACAAGCTGCATATTTCACGAGCCTTGTGATTTGCTACGGGCTGCGGACGCGGAGCCTGGGTCGGATGGTGTCAATAAGGCTTTTTAGGAGAGTTGCAGTACCTTGGTGGTGTTTTCCGTGGACCACGCCTCGAAGCTCTACTATGCACGCGCCGTGGGTTCTATATATTCTCACACTACGCGATGTTCTTAGGCCTTTGTGCTAAGGCAACATTAGCCCTACGATTTGGCATAGGACGTCTATCTGTCAATGAGCCCGTCATACCTCTGGTAAAGTGTGTCGACAGTACAATTCTGGCGAGCAGAGTCCCACGGCACTCGAAAAGCACACGCCATATACACTGGCCTCACACATCGATCTGCTCGTGAACTACGGCCATGCTCAAAGGAATGAGCAGATGCAGCCCAAATCTGGCAAACGTGATCTCGAGATTCGAGTCTATGCTATAATAACTCGCTCACCTATTCAAAGTAAACCAAGTGTACTGATTATCATCACCAAAACGCGCGGTGATTGTCCAACTCTACAGTACACAGTAGTATGTAGAAGGATCGGAGGTGTTGACGAGGTGAGGTTGGAATAAGCAGTGCCATGACCCCACCAAGATCTTGGAGCCGCATTGGCGTTGAATGTTGAGTCAGCATCAATGGCGGGGTAGACAGCAGCGTCAAGGCAGGACCACTTTACGCGTCCTCCTCGTGTGCTTTGATGCCTAAGTAGTACTCTCCCCAAGACGGGACATGATTTCGCCATCCAAATCGCCTCTCCTTGGTGGATGGAGGTGACTGAAGGTTCGAGATGGTTCTTTGTCTGTGCTGACAATTCCTTTCTTTTCCCTTTTGAGTTCCTGCGCCTGTTCCGGTTGGGCGCTGTGCAAGCCGTCCCGCCATCGCATATTTGACATACGGTAGCTGAAGAGCTGCGCATTTGATTTCCAGACACGCCAACTCAGCCCGAACTTGGAGCCAAGTTAGCTTTGCGTCGACGCTTCACCTGCAAGCTATCACCCTCACTAAAATCAACAACCACACCAACACCGACGTACGAAGTCACAAACCATGGCGGGACGGGAGCACGACGCCCTGGTCGTCTCGTACAGGCACTTGCCAGAGCTGCCCCGAGCTGCCGATGCTCTCCTGACCCTGAGGAAGATCGCATCTGTGGTGAAGCCCATCATGCGAGCGAGGGGATGGAGAGTGTCAGAACTATGCGAGTTCTACCCCTCGCAACAGAACCTGCTTGGTAGGATGACTCTGAAACTCACTGCTCCTGTCTAAAATCGCCTCGTCACTGACCGACCTGGCTAAATAGGCCTGAATGTGAACAGAGGCCAGAAAATCTTGCTTCGTCTCCGCTACCCAGGCGACCGAAACCAATTCCTCCCCATCGAACAAGTCACCGACACCATGCTCCACGAACTTTGCCATATCGTCCACGGGCCGCACGATGGCAAATTCCACGCGCTGTGGGATCAGCTCCGAGATGAGCACGAGGGGCTGCTCATGAAGGGCTACACGGGCGAAGGCTTCTTGAGTGAAGGACACAAATTGGGAGGCGGCTCCGGAATCCCGCCACGAGAAGCCCCGCGTCTTGCCCGTGTCGCTGCAGAAGAACGTGCACGTCAGGCACAGCTGTCCCGCGGCTCCGGTCAAAGACTTGGAGGCGCTCCTGTACAGCGCGGTCAGGACATCCGTGCCGTGATCACCAACGCCATCGAGAGGCGGAACTCGATCGAACAGGGCTGCGGAAGCCAAGACTACACCGATAAGGAGATACAGTCAATCACCGAGACGGCCACCCTGAGCGGATTCAAGACACAAGCCGAGGAAGACGCTGCAAACGAGGCTGCGATCGCCCAGGCGCTTTGGGAGCTTGTGCAGGAAGACGAGAAGAGGATACACGGAAAAGGCTACGTGGCACCAAGCGCGGAATTTCCTGCTGGAAGCGGTGGCGGCGCATTTCCCGAGTCAAGACCACGGCCCCCAGAGATACCGGAACGCACTCGGCTGGGTGGGTCGTCAACGTCGAGAGCGTCGCCTGCAGTGCCGAAATCGCTGTCCAGTCCTGCAACACCTTCAGCCACAGCAGCCGTACCCGGGACTGCAAGCGCAAGATCACCAGCAACCGTGCCCAAGTCGCTCTCAGGACCAAAACCACAACCAGAACTTACTCCCGACCTGCCTATCCCATCGACAGCCAAGGGCTGGACGTGCGAGGTTTGCACCCTCCACAACCCAGCCACGTTCCTCACATGCGACGCCTGCGAGACCGTGAGGCCCAATAAGGTCACCCAACAGCTAGCAGAGCAAGAGGCAAGAGAGCGAGCTGCCAAGCGACACCTGCCAACGTCCAGCAATAACAGCAGCCGACAGAAGCGCCCAGTCACCAGCGTGGACTTGGCGCATTCGAGGATGGTGTCATTCCGGAACAGCAGCACCGGCGCGAGCAGCAAGGCTCCGCCAGCCCCGAGCGGTCCGGCGTTTTGGGAGTGCTCGCGGTGCGGGAACGTCGTCGATAAGCAGTGGTGGAGCTGTGGACAGTGTGGTAATGTGAAGGAAAAGTCATGAAGTGGACCAAGCATACTGTATGCATGAAATGGGAGAGATGATTTTATGTATAAAGCATGCTATGTCTGGCTCGTAAGGCGTTCTTGGTCACATTTGGGAGCGATTCATGGCGATACCGATACGGCGTTTCTGTGGAGACTGGAAAAAGGCCGAGCGGTTGGCTGTGTGCTGGAGCCATGTATCAAACTCCACATCTGCTGTTACCTGCATCTTGGCCGGGTGGGACGAATCCATCCTTCCAAATTTTTATCTTCTACCTGATGAGAAGTATGAGATTGTGTGAAATCCCCTTTCGATAGTGCAAGCAAGAACATCCAGAAATGAGTGAAAGCCATCAATCAATGCCGGTCACGATGATCTGCAGCCTCACTCCTATGACACCCCATCCAAGGGTAGGCCTGAAGCAATGACGTCAGTGGCAGGGGTTTATAGGATGGGATTCTGAAGATCTTCGATTCCGAAAAAATGGAGCCGGGATGCCCAAAAAACTCAATGGCACTCTCCGAAACGTCGACGAGAAGAGCCAAGCCCTTGTTGATCGGTGGAGAAAATGCAATCGTCGATTTGCGCACAATTTTCACGATGCTGTTCATGTCTACCACACCACCTGTGGAAATGGCTGTGCTGCGCGAACGAACCCTTCTGGCGTCATCAGACATCAATTGGGAAGAAGGGTCGTTTCGGGAAATTCCATATGCAAGGTGGGGCGGGGAGGAGGAGGACCCTGTGCCTTTGTGTGACCGTCGATCGAGTCTGGAACTTTAAAGTTATCAAGTACTCGACGGGGTCCAGATGCACAAAGCAAGTCATTACAGGTACAGTACGGAGAATGAACTCACAATTGGGTAGTCAGTTATGTTATACTTTGGCCAAGCACAGTGCTCCCGTTTCTCTTCAACTCTATTTCTTTCAGCGCTTTTGCCCTATAATTCAGAGGGTCTGCTCTGAAACTTTATCTCTCCAGCGACGCGACCTCCTGGAACTATAGGCATGCTTAGTGATTAGCACTGTACGTGTGCAGACTGTGTGCACAGTACATCAACTTAACTGACTACTCAATTGTGAGTTCATTCTCCGTACAGAGTACACAAAGAAGCTTCCCAGCATGATGCAAGGTCGCGAGCAGAGGTTGCATCTATAAAAGTATCCCCAGGAGGATGACAGATCGCACGGAAGAAGGTGGTGAGGGTACGTACTTAGTATGTGGGACCACGTTCACACCGTATACCGCAGCGCATGTCATTGTTTGTCACCTGTCACACAGGTGAATGAGACGACTTTGGACTCAGATACGCCGGCCTGTTGCTGCGGCTGCGAATCGAGCAGCGCTGTTTCGTCAGCTGCAATTCGTCGCATGCTGTTTCTGGAACTTGCCGCACATTCTCACAACCTCCCAGTCCAGCCAGCCAGCCAGCTCGCGCTCAAAGGAAGAAGCGGTGGGAAGGTGATGAGGTCGGATAGGCTGGTAGTGGTACTCGAATGCATGCCGGGCAGAGACATAGGAACGCCAGCGCGACCGGCCTTCGAGGCTGGCCTTTCTGCCTTTCTGAATCTTTCGTCAGCCCAGAGCCAAGACAAGGGTCGTCGGGAGGCGTTGATCAGCAAACTCTATCTGGCCCGTCCTGGGGCAGAAGAGGCACAGTTCTCCCACAGGGTTGTCTGAACGGTTGCGGCTGTCGAAAGGAATGACGCAGCGCGGACACTCGAGCAGCAGTTTGACCAATTATTCTGTTGCTCTGTACTCCGTACATGCACCGCACCATCCAGAAAAGTGCTGACAATTAAGTGTGTTGCTACGGGCATCACAATAATCCTCCTTACAATTCCTGGCAGCAAGGCCACAAGAAATAGGTCCCATTTATTAACCTTTCGGTTACTGCTTTTCTCCCGGGGGAAGACTGGGGAGCTAGTCTAGGTGGATTTGCCCCTCAGACTATCGCCCCATCCGTCATTTTCGACAAACTGAATCTAGGACGACCAGCAAGAAGGAGATCGCAAGCTGGGATTGCCCACCCACAATATTGTCACCCAACTACATACCTAAGTACCGTTACCGTCCAATGCCTCACTTGCTCCGTACTTTTTTTTTTACTTTTCCAGCCTTGTCGGTAACAGTCATTTGTTCTTCCCCAATATTGTTAGATTTCCACGAACATCGGCGCGCTCCTCTGTCACCTCCCTTGAACAGTACCTACGTATCCGCAAGCCTGCCTCTAGGCGGTACATTCGGGATTCTTTCGAGGTCATCGCCCAGAATTTGGACCTGGACCGCCGTGAACATTGGGCAGCCTCTCTCACTAGTGCCTAATTGACTAGTCTTGGATCTACCTACCTTGAGTGCGTTAGTCTGGGCCTGGACTCGACAATAACACCACATCAACAACAACGCTCTTCTCCCCATCCTTCATCGCAGGACAGGCCATCAATTTTCAAACTGACGCCGTTGACTTCCACTGGCCAGAAACAGCAGACGCCAATAGTGCTTCCTCTGTTACCGATTGTTGACTAGTCCGCTGCGCGCATCCTCACCATCGAGGGGCCTCACGCCACGGCACGTACCCATGCCGGGCCTTACCCGAACATGGTTTTCTCCACCGCGAAGGAGGAGCCCAAGCCCCTCAAGCCACCAGTCATCGTGCAAAGCCCCGAGCCAGTAGAGTCACCACCGTCTTACGAGCCCGTCGCCGACCTGCCCAAGGCGCCCTCGACGCCGGATCCCTCCGATTCTCAGCGACAGCACAGTGGAAGCTCGCAGAGCTCGGTAGGCGATGGAGGGACGGCAAAAAGCTTCTCGAGCGGGCGCCGCTTCGTACGGAACTCGGCCGATCACAACTCGCCGTTGCCCAGCAACCTCCACCTTCAGATGCCCATTCCATTCGTCACCCCCGGACAACTGGCCTTTTCCGCCATGCGATTCTTGCCGGTGCCGGTGCTGGTACTCAATAGCTTGAAGACGGTTGTCATCGCCAATGAGTCCATGGGCAGGCTGCTCGGCCTGATACCCGAGAACGAGACCAGCAGCGAGGAGTCGGCCAGGGTCCTAGACTCGCTTAATGGGCAAACACTGTCACAGGTCGGCATAGACATGTTGCAAGATGGTCGGCCTGTGTGGGTGGCCTGGGAATCTTTCTTTCAGTCCATGGTGGACGATATGGATACACGCGCACCGGAGGCGAATAAGGGCCACCCGCCACAGCGGCAGCGTGAGCAAGGGGATATGACGCCGACACAGTTTCTTCCTATCCCGCAAGAGAGGCCGAGTCCGGCTCAGTCAGAACAGACGGTCGTCGAGGTTGTCATATCACGACACAGTCTGCAGAAATTTGCCCTCGACCCACGTGCGCCCACGCCCAAGACCAACGAGACCCAGCGCTTCGCAAAGATGATCATCAGCGTGTGGGAGATTGCCGACCACCAGACATACTTTACTCTGACTTTCACCAGCACGGAATCAGAAGCGCATCCGAGTTCCAGACGGAAACACATCGCCCGGCCGAGTGCCCTCGAATCTGCGGAGAGGAAGACGATCGCCCCTGCATCCAACCCTTCGTCCATGACATCCAGCCATGGCTCCTCCGCCTCGCCATCGTACCGTATCAGCCCCAATTCCGTCTCATTATCCTCGAGTCCCTTTCCGCCGCTGGGGCCCCCGTTCAAATCCATACAGAGTGCGCCCTCGATCTTGCAGAAGATGACAATCATCAAGGACACCCTTCTCGATAACACCGATACGCCCATCATCGCAATGTGGAAGGACTGCACCGTGGCGTATCCAAATGCCGCGTGCCGGAGGTTGATGAGCGGAGATGTCGAAAGCTCGGCTGATGGCGTCGATATCCTCGGCAACTGGGTGTGTTACAACGAGGACTTTAGCAGAAAACTCGAGCGGCATGAATACCCGATTGCGGTGCTCCTCGATACGCAGACGCCTTTTACAGGTATGCGGCTTGGTATGTATCGGCATGATGGCACACGAGTCGTTTTCGATATCATGGGCGAAGTGATTTGTGACGACGAGACGAACGAGTTCCTCGCGGGCGTTGTCACCTGTCGAGACATTACAAGGATGGCCAAGGAAATAGACCAGTTGAAAGTCAGGGACTTGGAGCGCTTCAAAATTATCTGCGATATTGTAGGCATTTTCCGTGGCTATCACTCTTGCAAGCAAAGCAGCTGACTGTCCTGAACAGATCCCTCAACTGGTGTGGAGCGCAGACAAAAATGGCTCGCTGGACTTCTTCAACAGCAGATGGGCTGAGTTCACGGGCATGACGACCGAGGAGTCCCTGGGCCAGTATCAGTGGACCAAGCCCTTCCACCCAGACGACATGGAAGAAGCACGGAACCGATGGGAACACAGCCTCCGCACCGGCGAGCCCTACGCCGTCGAGTACCGCTGCCGCCACCAAGGCGGCGACTACCGCTGGCTTTTGGGCCGCGCCATGCCGCTGCGCAACCCGGACACGGGCATGATCGAGAAGTGGATCGGCACGTGCACCGACGTGCACGAGAGCATGGAGGCCAAGCTCGCCGCGCGGCGAATGCGCCAGCAGCTCCTCAGCGTCATCGCGCACGCGCAGGCGACCATTTTCACCGTCGACGTCAAGCGCAAGATCACGATGCTGGAGGGCGCGCTGATTGAGAACACCGAGATGAGCCAGCTGTCCGGCAATGCGTGGTGCATCGGTGGGAATGTGGACGACGTGTTCAACCGGCTGCATACAGAGCTTCCGGAGGGCCAGCGGCCTGATTTCCTAACGGCCATCGACGCGATCATTGACCGTAAAACTACCGACATTGTTGTCGAGCACAGCATACGTAAGCTGCCACACGCAAAACCTAATAACCCTTCTTCTTTTTTACCAGCTGATAAGAAACGTCATAATTGTGCTACTGCTGTTGACGGGGCATACTTACCGATTGATACGAGGACAGATGAGCGGCACTTCCGCACTCGATTCCTGCCAATGATGGTACGGAAGACGAAAGATGGCGGGAAGAGCGACGACAAAGACACCGCCGAGCAACCGAATAACGAGATCGAGGGCGTCATTGGCATCATCATGGACGTAACCGAGATGAAGGCCAAGGAGGCGGTGTTGGAGGAACAGGCCAAGGAGAAGCAACAGCTTCTTGCCAACGAGGCTGCAGCCAAAGAGGCGAGCAGGCTGAAGAGCCAGTTTCTCGCCAACATGTCGCATGAGATCAGGACGCCCATCACTGGAGTCATAGGTAAGATATGCCTGTTTGTTTGGGGCCGCTGCTGCTCGACACAAGCCTCATGGAGTCATCAGAAATTGATTCGGCAATAGGTATGGCGGAGTTACTTCTGGATGTCGAGCTCGATGAGGAACAGCGAGAATATGCGGAGAATATCTTCCGGTCGGGTAATGCGTTGTTGACTGTCATCAACGACATTCTTGACTTTTCCAAGGTCGAGTCTGGACGCTTGGATATCGAGGTTTGCGGGCCCTACACCTTTATGATTGTCCCTGCGAAATGAGTGCTGACCTTTTCATACCATACAGGAGGTCCAATTCAGCATGTCTGTCATCGTGAGAGACGTGGCAAAAATGCTGAGCTTTGCTGCCCAGCGGAAGAACCTCGAATTTGTGTCAGATATCGCCCCGGAAGTCGAAGAAGATCTCGTGGTCCTCGGCGATCCTGGCCGTGTAAGGCAGATCATCACCAATCTACTGACCAACAGCATCAAATTCACAAACCAAGGATTTGTCAAGCTATCCATTACCAAAGAGCGCGATACAGACGACAAGATCGAGCTCAAGTTTCAAGTTCAAGACACGGGCATCGGCATCGATGACAACATTCGCAAGCGTCTCTTCCAACCCTTTAGCCAAGGCGACGCATCGACGGCACGAAAATTCGGCGGCACGGGGCTGGGACTGACCATCTGCAAGAGCCTGCTGGAGCTGATGCACGGGCGCATGACGCTGGACTCGGTCGTCAACCAGGGCACGACGGCGACCTTCTGGCTGCCCTTCAACAAACCGCACGACACGCAGCCGTCCAACCTTGTCAAAATTGAGGCACTGCCCGGCCGCTTGCAGTCCGAGATGAGCGTGTCGTGCAATAGCTCCGAGCTCGATGGCTTGCGGACGCCGCCATTGGAGGGGCCTATGACGTTGAGCTCGATGGAGAAGACGACTAGGACGCCGACGAAGTTGAGGGGTTCGATTGTGGCGGATGAGATCGATTTGCCGAAGGAGGACAGGGCGAAGATTCATGTGCTGGTTGTGGAGGACAATGCCATTAATCAGCAGATTGCGACCAAGACGATCAAGAAGTTGGGCTTTAATGTGTCTGCTTCGTGGAATGGCAGGGAGGCACTGGATTATCTGGCGGCGGCGCAGAAGGGCGAACATCAGAAGCCGGACATCATACTGATGGATGTACAGGTTCGTCTCACAATTGTGCTGGTATCATGCTACCCCTTTCCCAGTCACTGACACACCACGTGCAACAGATGCCCATCTGCGACGGCTACAAAGCAACCCACCTCCTCCGCCACCACGTCCCTTACAAAGCCTACGTCCGCGACGTCCCCATTGTCGCCATGACTGCCTCCGCCATCCAAGGCGACCAAGAAAAGTGCCGCCGCGCCGGCATGGACGACTATCTCGCCAAGCCGGTGCGGTCCAAGACCCTCGAGCAGATGCTCGTGCGCTGGTCGCTTAACCGCCGCACCATGCCTACGCCCTCGGCCTCCATCGCGAGCTCGCATTCGGACTGTTATGAGTCTAGCGACGACTGCACCAACTCGGGCATTCCCTGTGTTGGTATCGAAGATGCAGATGAGGAGGTAGATGTAGATGCATTGGTGGATTCGGGCGACGACCATGAAGTGCCCGACGAGCTTCCCACGCCCATGCCGCCGCCTCGGTCCGGGTCAGGGGCAAGAATTATGAGCCCCATAGACCTCGACGCGCCGCGCAACATCACCAACAACGTGCCGACGCCGCGAGCAAAACTCTCGCCTCCCCCTCCGGATACAGCACCTGCGGCCGCCTCGTCGCGTCCGTCCTTTTTCGACGACGTCGGTGGCGTGGAAGAACCGTCATTGTCGCCGTCGTCGCCGGCGCCGCCGCAGCAGATCCTCAGGCGCGTGGAGACGGACGAGCTGGCACAGCAGAGCCGCGACGACAAGTTGCTTGATGCGGCGGGCGCGGGCGGCGCCGCGATGGGCGGCAGCTCGAGCCACACGCCGCTGAGCGAGAGGGGCGAGGCGCTGACGGAGGCGAATGTGGAGAAGTTCGAGCGAGAGGAGAGGAGTCGACAGCGCGATGGGGGATGATTGAGCTGGCTGGCTGGCAGGCAGCGAGCGGGCGTGGGTTGGTGTCTGTGCCTTCCTCGTATTCGCCTTGCTTTGTAACACCATTCTTTCCATTTGTCGCAAGGTTTTCTTCACTGTGTATAAAGATTGGGATTTGATTTGGAAACAGAATTTTCTGGGTTAGTTACAGCATGGCGTTGGCGGTGTGTAGCGGTTCAATCTTGATCGATTTCCGGGAGCGGTGGGATGGTTCGGCGAGCGGCTACTCTCTTCTCACCATTTTGAGGATGCGGATAGAGAACGTCGATATACAGCATGCATTTTGGCATCGAACACACGGAACAGGCGTGTTTCGACGGCGTTTGATGGTGGTGTTTCTAGCGGAGTCGGAACAGGGAGCACACGATACCCACTGGCTTGCTTGGAAGGTGGCAATGTTTTATGCACGCGATTTTTGTTGTCTGTGCGATATTCATAGAGCATCATACGGTTTGGAAGATATCTAATTACCTGCCTATATTCTTGTGTATCTAGTGGACGAAGCAAACTCGAATTCAAGCGCCCGTGGCCGCCGCCAACAAATGCACCGCCCATCTCCTACCTTCGAGCATAGCGAGCTGTCTCATGTAAGCTGTCCCTTGTTCTTACTAGGATGCTGTTATATTCGTCTTTCGGAAAAGGCACTGCTCTTCTTCAGATATATCAGGCTCATGCTTCCACAAGACTCGATTGATGGGCCTTCCCACGACCTGACGGTCACCATACAAGAACGCAAGCACGTACACATCCGGGCCGCCGAGGTTGAATCGTGCTTTGCGGGCTTGCTCATTGAACGGCTCGAGCCACGGGAAGGCGTCGTAGTGGTAGTACTGCAGCCGAAAGCACCGGGGCTCCCTTCTTTGGAACAAAACCTCCAAGAAAGGCTCTTTGTTCCCATCCAGTGAGGCATGGATGCGGACCAGCAAGGTGAAGAGACCACCCAAGCCAACATATTCGCCTTCGTACTCTTGCAACGGTCGTGGCTTTGTGCCAGGAATGCGGTTCACTTCGAGGTATTGTAGATTCGCATTCTGCCTTTGGCCATGTTTGTCTGCAGCCTGCTTCGCGAGAGCCACCCAGTCGCTCCGGGACTCGGGATCCGTGTCGATGATGTCCTCTATCAGCATCTGAGCGATCCAGCCGCATGGCTTTCCGAGTCCTAGCGAATTGGAAGCCACGAAGATTGTCGTATTGTATTCGGGCACTAAAGCGAGGATACTGGTGTACCCCGCGACGGCCCCAGCGTGAATGAGCAGGTGAGTCCCACCGCCATGATTTCCAGCACCCTTGGGAGTGAGCCGCGGTGGCTTGACGAAATGCGTGCCGTAGCTAACTCCCTCGATGGACTGTGGAAGTTGGAACCGGTGGAATCCCAGAGTGTATGATCTCTCGAGGAGGAGGGGTGGGTGGAAAGGTGGCTTGAGTGTGTGCCCGCTCAATATCTTGGCCACGTCTTTGAGCGGATTTGATGCTGACTGCCGAGAGCTCTCAACGAATGGTACAGCCCCTTCGACGCCCAGCTCATGAGCTTGCGCCGATAAGAGCGCAGAGCCATACGCGAGCATATCTTTGAGGGATGACCGAACGGCCTGCGCAGGGGCCATGATCTCGCCGCTCTGTGTTTGCGGATAAGGAACCAAGTACGGCGTCCTGTCATTCAAAACGGTATACGGCTTGGCTAAGTTCTCAGAAGTATTGTCATGGAAGGCCGACGAGGACGTCATGTTGAGAGGGATGAAAATCTGGTTCTCAAGGAACCTGCCGAATTCCTGCCCTGAGACCTTTTCAATGACTTTTCCGGCGATACAGTACGGCCAGTTACTGTATCCGAAATTGGTGCGGAATGGCGTCTTTTGCTTCAGGGTGTTGAAGGCCGATACAGTCTGAGTTTTGGACAAGAATAGCTCTCCGTTCGCACCATACCACCAGTGAGTCGAGGTCGCTAGACCAGAGTTGTGGATGAGCAGGTCCGCGATGCTGAGTTGAGCTGTGACGAGCGAATCTTAGCAATCGAGGTCAGGCAGGATTGTTTTGACTAGAGTGTCCCAAGCCAGCTTTCCTGAATACACGAGGATGCTCAGTGCATTGGCTGTCATTGACTTGGTCATCGAAGCCACGCCGTAGATGGTGTCATCATTGGGTGGCAGCTTGGCCTCACCATCGCGGTATCCATGATGGCCACTTTGAATGACATGTCCAGCCTGCATGACTCCCCAGGAAATACCGGGGCACCTGTTGTGATGCGAATGGCCTCGATGTTGTTGCGGAGCTCGTCACAACGATTCCTGTTGTCGACGCATCCCTTGGGTGCCCGTGTTCCCAACCAAGGCGACGTCATGCCCCTTTAGGTTGGAAAGCACCTTTATGTATAAATATCGGGCCGACGATCCCAACGATAACGCTCCCTGACCGACGAACGGAACAAGAACGGGAGTTTTGGGGCTCTTTGTACGAGCGAGAGATAGCACTTGAGCCAAATGAAATTCGAAAGCTTGATATCACCTCGCGGGGCGAACGGCCAAGATTGCACGCGTTGGACTTATGGAGGTTAAATAGATGCACCTTCCCTTCAAAGTACCAACAGGAATTCGCCCTATCAAGACAAGCATGACTCACTTGTGTTCAAGAACTTTGTCCAGGGCCTGAGGCAGCAACACGTTAATTTGATTCTGGAAGCTTCTCGTCAGGTGCTAATGCTCTTCGTCAAATGTGCGTCTACGTGGTAGGCCTCCTACCAAGAGCCCGGGCGCTTGCCTGGCAGTTTCATTCTTCCAAGAATCAAAGTTCCTTGCCTATCTTTCATACGAAATTTATGCGTACCATATACATGGGTACATTCTTGGTGACATGATGCACTTTATTCACCAGCATGACCCGTGGTTCAAGGCTCCGTTCTAATGTTGGTGGCTTTTAAGAAGGGCCAATCACTGCGGATGCGGACCATACACCGGCCCTGTCCGTGCTGGTAGCCAACCAGGCCTACCGCCCAACGGCCATTGACAACGTACAAGTCATTGTTGAGCTTGTGGTTGGTTCTGCTGCGTGATCTGACCTCATCGTCGTAGTTGTGCCTGGGCCCAACGTGTGTTGGCCAAGGCGAGTGGTTTTGTGAAGGGACCCAAAGGTCATCCCACGGGTGCATGTTGATGGTATCGATGTAGTAGGTTCCAAGGAGCGAGACTACTAATGAGGAGCTGCAAAGATTGTGATCCGAATTCTTTTCAGTCTCCACCCGTTCATATGCTTTTGCCTCTACCTGAACTGCCTTCCGATCAGGGGAAGGCACAGGTCACACCCCGCGCAGCATCCAGGTTACCAAACACTTGTGCAGTCACATCGAAGCAGATACCTGACTGCGAGGTCAACAACTAACCCCCTCGGTCATCTACCAACACAGGCCTTCAACAATCAGTGGCTCCGTGAACACGGTTTTGGGCCACACCAACGCAAAGTCTGTTGGTTCAGCCGCAATGACTGACTTGATCATCTCTAGCTACTAGTAGTTACCTAAATACCAACATCAAATAACTCTTCAATGAAACCATAACAATATGATAAAGCGAAGTACGTTGGTACACACGTGATGTTGACCAGGCGAAAGATGAGAAGCCCAGGCAATTATTATAACCTGAAAATAAAGAATTACGGCGAGGAAAGGTGGAACGCCGGTGAAAAGAGTACCTACAATCCCAACTTCCTGGGACCTGACGAAGAGAAGGCTCTTTTCATGCTCTTCAAGGTGAAGACGTTCGGTGAAGACGAATTGCCCCAAGGGGTCGGGGTCGTGCGTACGTTTACAAGACACGAAGCGCTACCTAAATATGAAGGCATGAAGCCTGGAACCGAGCGGCTGAAGTACTACAACGTTGATTTTGCCAAAGAGGCCTTGAAGACTATCTTCGTTGATCAGCCACACCCCATTATAGGTGATTCAATATAGTCTCCACCAGAGCTACAAATAATTTCGTTGAACTAACGGCACCTGACAGATGGTTTGGTGGCGGACGCTCAAGAGTTGGCAAAAATCTTGAGATGCGGAGACCCAGAGAGCAGATACGAACACGGCGGTCTTATTGTTGCTCAACGAAAGCAAAGTCAAATCTGACAAACAAGTTCAGGTTGATGGAGTGTAGAGCTTCTTTCATTAGACTTTTGCAGCTGAGCTATAGTTACGATATGGTCAGCTTCCTACAAAATCCATGAAAGTATGGATTAATTACAAGGAGAAAAAGAAAAAAAGAAAAAAAAAGAAGACAAAAGAAAGAAAAAAAAAAAAAAAAAGGGGGGGGGGGAAAGTCCGAAGAGGGATGGAGAAAACTCCCGAGGAAAACTAAGAAAAAAAAAAAGGAAAAAAAAAAGGGGGGGGAGGGGGGATAAAGGAACACCTTCAGGAAAACAAGACAAAAAAAAAGAGGGGTGGGGGATGAGAGTGGGTGCTCTGGTGGGTGGACAGGATGGACGGCACACACAGAGAGAGTCTACAGGTGTGTCTGTAGAGCAGAGCAATCATTCGATCATTTGTTTGGGTTCTTGGAGTTACTTCTGGGAATGGTTGACTACTGATACTGGAGTATAGACAGTTTTGCATCTAGATGCGACTGACTTGATAAACTGGTCTAAGGCAAGTTATACGAATAGAAGATGCTGGGTTGGAATAGCCATTTGACGTCGTCATCAGTCCGTTGAAGCCGTTGCAGTGCTATTGGCCACAGGAATTGGCCTGCTCAAGTGCACAAGCGTGGACGTGTTGGTGATTCTATTGGAACAGTAGTACCTGGGGCTGCATTCTACTATGGTGCCCGATCAGACCAATGTTGTGACCACCTCAGGAATGCGTTCAAGAGATCCTTGGTACTTGATGGATCTAGAAGGTCTTGAGGAGTTGATTGAACAGTATCGCTCTAGAGCTGTCAAACCACTTACTGCACTGATGAAGCATCAAGATTGATACTGTAAAGGAGGACCGCGAAAAAAGGACTACCTAGGTACAAATTCAAAGTTAGGGAGCATAGCCGGGTTTTGACTGCCTCCCGCTCCCGATGTCATAGGATCCCCCTCAACACTTGTCATCTTTGTGTCTTTTGAAAGTACTCCCCATCCGAGATGCCATTTTGGTTCTATCTCAAGCCCACAATTTTGCCATTTTGCTCACTGAACTCCACCATCCACTGACCTGGCGTTGTGTACGGGAACCTGCCAAACGAGGCGCTTTGATCTTGGGTCAATAGCGAAGTGAAAGTGTCGTAATGATAGTGTCTCAAGGAATGTGAAGCTGACCTACCGCCCTGAAATGCTAGCTTCAGGGTGCCGCGATCTAGGTAAATCTCTATGAACCAATTTCCAATATGATTCCGATAGTTTCCCACGTAATTCTCTAGCGATTTAGGCTCCGTCCCATGGACTTGACGCTTGTCAATGCCCTGGTGCAACTCTTCCCATCTCTCAACTCCTCTCCTGGATGCAGCTCGGGCCAGCGTCACGTAATCGGTCTTCTCGGGAGCATTGACAATAGACTCCAGCACCAAAGACGCAATGAATTGTGACGCGTCGCAATTTGCCATTGTGTTTGTGAGGACCACAACAGCTGTCGCTGTTTGTGGTATCATGTAGACCCAGTTCTGCGACGCAGCAGAGGTTCCGCCGTGGTGTAAAACCAGCTGTGGCTTACAGCCCTTCACACAACGGGCATCTCACACAGCTGCGTATTTGGCGAGCCTTTTTTGATAGCTGCTGGCATCTGGACTCGACGCAGGCCCATGGCGTAAGAGCTCTCTTGCCAGCTTCTCTCAATGATTGGCACCTGAGCTGTCCAGCATTCCTGAACTCGCTCAAACGGTGACCCTGCGGTCGAGGTCAGTCCAGTGGCGAGCTGATCTGCACCTGCACTCATCATTGCTCGGTAGTATACAATCAGGTCCTTCACGCAACTGTTAACGCCCATGGCGCCGAACATGATCTGATCGTCTCCCACGAAGGGTCTCTCTGTCAACAACGGGTCCCGGTCGAGAGCGCCATATAGCCTTCCGAGACATTCTCAATTCCTGGGGCTAGTCTTATGACAGATGTGCGAACCATACCCAAGGACTCGAAGAAGTGTTCGACGAGGAATTCGCCAAGTGAACGATTAGTCAAGGGCTTCACTGCAAGCGCAGCAAGAGCATAATTCCAGTTATTGTACTGGAATTTCTGTCGAAAGCCCACCGCCAGGGGTAGCGTGGACGCCGTTGCCAAAGTCTGGTCTTTGGTCAGATAGAGCTTGCCGTAGTCTTGCATATACAATGCGTTGTACTGGGCCAGACCAACGCGTTGTGCTAAGAGATCCCGTATAGTGGTGTTTTGCTGTACAACCGGGTCCTGGTGCTTGAAAGCCGGAACAATCGAACAGTAGGTGCTGTCCCAAGCCACCTTTTGCTCATCGACGAGGACGCCGAAGGCCGCCCCAGTCATGCCCTTGGTGAGCGAGAATAGCGAAATGACTGTATCCTCATCCATGGGAAGGTTTCTCTGTACGTCTCTCTGCCCATAACCAGCTGTGTAGACAATTTCTCCATGGTGCATGACTCCTAATGATGCGCCTGCAGTG
Source organism: Ophiognomonia clavigignenti-juglandacearum (assembly GCA_003671545.1). Taxonomy (NCBI): domain Eukaryota; kingdom Fungi; phylum Ascomycota; class Sordariomycetes; order Diaporthales; family Gnomoniaceae; genus Ophiognomonia; species Ophiognomonia clavigignenti-juglandacearum. The sequence goes on along the minus strand of PYFS01001257.1, from coordinate 7,413 downwards.
CCGGATATCGAGAGAATGTCGTTGATAGCTGGCCCGAGATCACGAAGGCTGATCACGAGTGCTTCCATCGCCGCGCCGTACACTGAAGCAGTACACTAGTGCGAGGCTAGGAACAGGGTCGTCGAAAGAGGCTGCTTAGAAGCGTTATATCCCTGGCAAATTTCGAGATTTACTATGGAGATCTGCGCGTCCAGGCTCGAGTACCCCAGGGTGCAGACACGTGTCAAGCAGGGCGCACATGTAGTGCCACTTGAAGTCGCACAAGCTTACGCGTAACGCCACCAACGGCATCACAGACTCACAACCTTGGAATGCATTGCTGCCCAAGCTCTGCGAGCTGCCTCAAAGCCCAGGGCCAAATTGTTGTCTATCTATCTGCAGGCAAAAGCTCTCGCCTAACTGATACATGCATAATGCCTCGACCATCTCGACTCGCGCACCTGGAGACATAACTGGCCGTCACATCAACCTCCGTCGTCATCTGGGTGCCGCCGCGCTGCTGATTCACATGCTCGTTGTTTGTCGCCCTCGAAATACTCTTCGCACCCGAATGATTGCTCTGTTACTGATGCCGGGAACGTTGCTCAAAGGGTAGCCTCGAGAGGCGTCAGAGCTTTCTCCTCGTCGTCCTGTGCCCCTAATGCTATAACCCTAGCACCCAATCCCGTACGAACCATTGCTTCCAGAATTTTTGCACGCCCGAGAAAACGGCCCGCTATATAAGCCAACGCCAACTGGATATTGATTTCCTCTGCTATATTGGAGAGGATATATTTAACGACATAGAATATATAGCGCGTTGGATTTATATTAATTAGCGAAGCTTCGTCTATATAAGGTTGTGAATATATAATATATATGTTTACAACCGAATTACGAAGTTTCGAGGATGAATTTCACTTATATATAGCGTTGGGGAAAAAAAATTACGTGTATATTCGTTCGTACTATATTTTTAGCTTTGTACACATATTCTTAAAAGTTAATATAACTGCCGTTTTTTATATTAAAATATAGAGTGCGAATGAACGATAATTTCACGATGGTTTTTAGTATTTTAGCCGTTATCTAGGACCTATTAATCCCTAATTACCGTACTTATAGCTAAAATATCATTAATAGCGAGTATTATATTACGTTAATTCTTCGCTAGCTTATTTATATAGATATATTTGCCGCTTTTTTTTGGAATATATCTAAATATATATCTTCCAATTTCATCTAATTTTTCTTTCTAAGATCCGCTTACCGAGAAAGATTCTGCTATTTTTTAATACGGTTTAGCGTTTTCTTAATTAAGCTAGCGTTGTTCTAATTGGGTAGGCGGTGGCTTGGCGGATATATGCAAATATGTATACTTTGTTGTATATTAAATATATATATATATTAAGAATATATCTATTTTCGCAACTTTATTTATATAAGCCCCTTTGAGCGTTATGTACGGATTATTTTAGCGTAGCTTAAAAATATAATTAGCTATATTATTTTAATAGTTAGATAGCATAGCTTTTTTAAGATTAAGATAAACCGGTTATAGACGAAAAAGGGAGTTCGAGGGGCCCTCCCCGAAACGATTTATAATTCTTTTATAGAATTTAAAATAAAAATAGCTAATAAAATAATTAATTTAATATTTAAATTTAAATATATGAAAATCTAAATAGTATTAATAGTAATAGCAGCTATTTAATTTATCCGAGCTTGTTCTCGAAATCGCGTTTATACGATTTCCATTATATTAATAAATCCAAAAAGCAGCGCCTAGAGATTAGGACGAAGCTTCGCTTTTTGGCTGATATCTCATTAGCTGTAGAATTAATAGATATAGGCCGTATGGCGATAAGCAGGACCAGCTCTGTAATGTGATCGTACCGCTGGGCCGGCTCTAGCCCGCAGGTGGGGAGGTCGCACAGCCCTCTCCTGGTGACTTCATGGCCTTACACTACATCGGTGCGGTCCATGCCATTCAGGATTCGATGGGCGATGCTTCAGAGGGGTATCCTAGCTTGTTTCCACTGTCTCTCGACGATCTACTCTCTGAGATGTATCCAGGATTGTGTATGGAATTGTGTGCTCGGTATCTTTGGGCGATGATTGGGGATGACTAGACTTTGTGGACCGGAGATGGGGCATGGTCGTTGCATCGGCTGACAAAGTCAGTCAAGTGCGTAATAATGCCAAGACACATTGCAAGTAACTCGGCTCCAAGGGCTCCAGGGCATCCCATCTCTGGAGGGTCAGTATATACCTCTGTATACCACTAGTCCATGGACATCTGCTTTACATAATTGAATGTTTAAATTTATGTGGAGCCGGTCTTATATCAAGGGCACCGATGAATTGAAAAGAGAAGAATTTGGGATTACTGCTCTACTAAGTGAAAATATGTAGATATATTGCAGCTACATTCGGTTCATCACAAGCGTTGAATTAGGTCAAGTCTTACCCTATTTACTTACCGTTTCCCTCCGCCGTCTTCTCCACTGTGGCGGGCGTTGAAGCCCTATCGCTAAAGAAAATGAGCCACTCGAACTTCGTTTTTCGGTTGATCCTCGGGAAAACCCAACTTCTGAGATATCTCTTATATCAAATTCAGATTGATATCAATCGAATCGCTATATTAAAACGAAATCGTAGGTATTAAATTCATTATAATATCACTTATAATGCGTTGGGAGTTCTAGATTGAAAATTTGTAATTCTGGTGAATTTAAGTTTAAAAACGATAGATAGAGACGAAGTAAGGGCGAGGCAAGGATGAAATGGATACCGCAGCTACTTTTACGATTTCGAAAGCTTATTTTCCAACCAGTTTTGATGTGAAAGACCCCTTGACCGGAGATCAGCCGAAAAACGAAGTCCGAGTGCCTTATTCTCCTTGGCGCTAGACCGAATCAAAACGTCCTTATCAATAGAAAAGCCATGCCCAGGTTCAGCCCAGCCGCAACCTTGGAACTCGTAGTAGCGTACGGTTACGGCCGACTGCAGTCTGCCAGTAGGACAAGGGACCAAGGGACGAGTCACGAGGCAAAAAAAGGGGAGACAAAACATACAACACCGGGTATTCGCTAATGGTCACCCACTTAACTACTAATCCAGCCCTCAGCGGCTTATTTAGGGGAGAGCGGACGGGATCCCAAGTTCTCCGCTGGGTATGGTTGTATGTGCTCGCCTACACGTAATTGGCAACTATATGTCGCGTTGCTTGTCATCTACCTTGTTCTGATCTTTCTCGAAGGCTCGGAGATGTTGCGTTGTAGAATCGGAAGCAGCTCTGGAAGAATGTTCACGCAAAAAGTGGGCTAGAAACCGATGCAAGCACTGTCGATGCACGTACTAACAATTGTCCACCCAAACTATACAAAGAGCTGTTCAAGGCATATGAGTGACGGAGCTGTTGCAGCGTGTGGTGGGATGGCATTTGACCCTGACAAAAGCCTTTCGATGATAGCTTCGATGGATCCTCTGCCATAAAGCAATGCTGCTAATCCGACCTCCCTTTAGGCCGCAGGCCCATAGCAGCAGCCCAGAGGCATATCGCCCTGGACCACCGAGCATGTTGAATAGCTAGAAATTACCAAGCATACATAACCTCCGGACTCGTACTTTCAAAAAATTATCGACGCTATCATCAGATGTTACTAAAGCGGGGGCCCCGAACCTACTAATGGCGACTTAATCTTCGTTATAAATAAAGTTATTTCCCACTGCACCCTGGATAATATAGCTAAGGAATAGAAAACAATACCAATTGTAAAATAATATTAGATTAAAACAAAGCGTTATTAAATCTTTTATTAGCTAATATTATCGAATATATAACGAGATATATAAGATATTAAATTGATATATAATTATCGGTAACGAATATACTTATTAATCCGATTTATATCTATAATAATACGAGCGGTATAGCTCCTTTCTCCTCTTCTAATAAAGTCTCTATTTAGTTAGCTCGGCCGGCAATTAAGCAAAATAAATAAATAAGCCCGCGCTATACGTAGAACCGCTCGTTGCTCCGGGCGCCCGAAATATAACAGCTCGTTAGTATATTCGGCTTCGAATTATCGGGCTTCAACGCCGGAGTCGCGCGGCGCGCTGGGCTCGAGACGGAGTGCTTGTGGTAAATATAGAGGAAGTCTTACATGCAGGTATATATATTTAAGCTGCAATCCATTGCGTCAAAGCTATTGCGATATATATATAAGATCTAATTCGGTATTTTATTTCCTTCAAAAACGGTGATAATTTCAGATATATAGCGTATAGCGTGTAAAATAAAGTTCTTGATATAATTCTTACTAAGCTTTCTTTATTAAAAAAGTAAATCTTTACGATATTTATATAAATAACTTTATAAAAACCTATATCCTCATCTTTGCTTAATAATGCGATTAAAAAGCTTAATCACTATATTTTATATATAATATAATTAGAAATAAATTTAGATATATTATATTAATGAATTATTTTATCTATTTTAAATAGCGGTATATAAATTGTGAATTTTATAAATAAAAATACCGGCGGATAAAAGGCCAATATTGATAAATTAGAGTTTGTTAAATATCGAATAAAGACTTTATAATATATTTATTTTTATAAAAACTCAATATAAACAAAAGCTTTAAATAGCCTTTTAATTAATTAATAAGTAAATTTATAGTGATATTTTGACTTAGTGCTGTTTCAAGCTAGCGTGTAATTCGATATCTTTTACTGACTTCCTTTAATGTTCTATGTATGTGGCGCGTCAGGGTATAGCTGTCGGAAGTCCTTCTTACATTAGCTATAATCTACTCTATCATTGTCGTCGTCCTTTCTACACCAGGAGCGAGCCGAGCAACCAATATATTCCCACCAAACCCTACTACCCAACGACCCCGAGGCCAGTCTGGGGCTGCTACCAGCATAGTATTGCTATCCGCACCCGATGCTCTCCCGCTCGTACTCGTAGCCTCGTTCCTCCTCACAGCGAACACATACAGCACTCCTCCGTTACACTCGTATTGAGTGCCACCATTCTTGTTAAAATTTACACCAGGTCGATTTTCTCCAGCCCTGGTATGACTTTGAGCAACCTTTCGGGCCCGTATGTGAATGATATACAGCGATCATTGATTTTATCTTCCGTCTGGCCTTGAAGGAGACCCAGCGCGTCCATACGGGGGTCTCTGAGGAAGATCTTCCCGGTCTCAGTCTCCAGGAAGCCTCTTCCCCACTGGCCCTTGTCATTAGGAGCCCATGTCCCCTGGATACCCGGTGGAAGCGGACCTAATAGGCCCTCAGCATCTACCAGCCCTTTGGCATAGCATTCCGAAACCACTCGGAAACTGCCCTTGTCGGTCCTTCTAAGCAGTATGGGCATACTTGACCCAACGATGGCCCAGATTTCGTCGCCCACTTGGACTGTTGGAGGTGCCATGCCGATATAGCCTTGAGCCCCTTTAATGATTCGTTTTTTCTTGAAATTGGCCAGAGCGTTGAGGGAATGAAACAGATTTTCGCCTACGCGCATGTCTGTGGCAGCGTTGAACTTGTGACCCTGCATAATCTTCTCGACGACGTCCGAGATTGCCTCTGACGTTGGCCACCCGCCGGTTTTGTTACATCGGCGTTCGGCGACGTGTCCATAAACCAAAGTGTGCGCGTAGGCCTGTGTCATCGTGCCGCCGTGAGGATAAAGCTCACCGGACTCTAGGTCCGGCAGCACTCGTCGGTACACGTGGATAGCCTCCTCAGGACCCTGGTTAAGTTCGGATTCCTCAATCCAGTTTGGCGCCACCTCCACTGACTGGATGACATCCATGCGCCGCCCTAGTACCCGCAGGAGTCCCGGGTTTGAGTCGACAGGTAACTCCCACCAGTCCCCAATACGACATCCACCGCCCTGCCACTTTCGACCGAATCCAGTGGGTACCGACCAGTCAGGTACCCAGCTCGGAATATGTCGATGGGGTTCTTCCAGCTTTGTGGGCTTATCATGCAGCTCGCATTGGCTCAGAACCTCCAGACCGTCCGCGAATTTCGCAAGGTGGCCCACCACGACCTCCCTGTAGATCTCGATGGCTGGCCGTGTATAATCTGGAGCGGGCCAGAAAGTCAGCGCGCCGGGGCTAACCATGGACCGCACTGCGAACACTCGATCGCGCGGATCGAAGCAATGTACATAGCCGAAGCGCTCTCGCATTTTGTGTAAATTGACGGTATTCTGGTTGCGCAGTTCACCGAGCACCTCAAGCCGCGTGGAAAGCTTTCGGCCGACGTCTACGGAGATGTTCCTGCTCTTGAACGAGATGCAATATAATGCAGCCCGGAACAGAGACCATTCCAACTCAGATTTTCCATAAAGCACCACCGCCGACCTGGCCAAGTAGATCTCCTGTCGGACCCAGAGGCGCTCGAACCATTCACAGGAGATCAGCTGGAGGATTGGGGGCCACTTGTCCTCCTCCAGCGGAATATTGATCCTGAGATCACTGAGTGTCGGATCCGCTGCATCGGGGACGCTGTTCATCCTATCCTCGTGGTAGTCTATAATGATCTGGGATCCGATCAGCCTCATGGACTCCATCGCACCAGCACCGCCGTCCTGCTCCGGCCCAAGCCAGACCGCCACGCGACTCGCCTTGGTGTAGATCTGGCCCATCTGTGCGACCTGGGACCCTTTCTCCACGTTGTCTTGCTGGTTGATACAGATCGCGTCGATCCACATGGTGCGAGACGCGCTGCCTGGGAGGGGCCGCAGATGCCGCAGAGCCACGGCCAAGTTCTGCGAGACGGCCAGCTTTGCCGTGCTTGAGACCCCGTTGGTAACGACCTGGATGGCGCCTGGGTTCTCAGTCGATCCCCATACGTATGAGAGAGCTTCATAGTATGGTGGTGCGTCGTCGTCAAAGCGGACGCAGTTCAGAGTGACCACGATGTCTTCGTGCGGGTCGCCGGGGTGGATCTGGACGGTCCGGATGTTGGGACCTTCAGGAAGAGGTTCATAACTGTAGTTGGTCGTGCCAACATGTAGAACTTCCACCAATGTGCGTAAAGATTCCATCTTGATTTCCAAAAGTGTTGCTAACACAGAGAACAATTATCAAGCTGAGGCAGCTTGGCGGCTTTTCCTGGGTTGGGATTTGAGAAGAAGCTGTCTTCCAAGGTTAGTCGGAAGGATTGCTTCGGAGTGGACCCAATCCTACGCTGTCTGCCCCACTGCATGCTCTTTCACTTCCGAACATGTCTTCTAGAATAGACGTAGAGGTGACATACCCTTTTTTTTTTTTTTTTTTTTTTTTTTTTTAAAATTTTTTTTTTTTTTTTTGCCCCCCCGGGGGGGCATTCCTTTTGACATTTTTTTTGCTCAAAAATAAGGGTCTACCCCTTTCTAATTTGACATTAAGCTTTTATACCCAAAAT